>QOCX01000667.1:506-30063 GCA_005959815.1 Sarcophaga bullata | reverse complement strand
ATTTTCATTAAAGTGGAAAAATTAGCATTTGCATAATCTGATACCTTGTGCCCAATTATACGTTTGAGCCACTGTATATACGTATACTGAAAAAAAGTTTTCTTTAATCTACAATCCTCGTTTGTTGAATTTAACTTTATAAGGCAATGCTTTCTTTATTTACTTACGCCAAATATCAAACAATAATAAGACTCACAAGTTTTTCTAAGCGTAATAATCAATCTTGAGAGCCATCCACCACTAAATCGATATCGTTTAGGTTTTTTGTTTTGTATTTTGTTCCACTGTAATTTAGTGCAACAACTACTTTCGAAATTAAATTAAGTTAACAGCATTTTATAATTTTTTTATTTCATTTTTCAACACACTTCTATTTAATTGCCTCAGTTTATCAATACAAATCGTATGATTATCATTCATTTTCCATAAATTATGAATTTTTTAATTAGACAAACAAATAAACAACAAAAATTTGATAATAATCAGGAAAATATTGGGAAAAAAAATGCCCACAGAAAACTAATAAATAACAAACCACAGAAAATAAATGATAGAAAATAAATAAAAACAACTGAGTTAAATTAATGCATAGGCAACAGAGAAATTAATAACTGACCCGTCACTATTTCTAATGACAGGGAGAAATGTTTAATCGTTTGTTATTGTTATAATTTATGTTGACCCGCCAAATGATCTCTTTTCACATGTAAACAATAATAAACAAAACATTTTCAAATCTCTTTTAAAACTCGCAGTCAATAATTCATATACAGCCTCAAACAATCACGCATTCAGTTCTCTTAAAAAGTAAATAACAAAAGTCGTACACACACACACAAAACTTGCATGAAAACGCCAACAACAATGCATCGATATAAAATGTAAAGGTGCAAAATAGAAACCATTAAATTGATATACAAAGCAAGAGATAAACTTGAAAACAACAACAAAAAATCTAAAAATGTTTGGGGTTTATAAAATACCGGTTCTAAAGGTAACAAATAACAACAACAAACAAATTATTTTATTGACAGACTTTATGATTGACTGCCCAACTCCGGTGAGATCGTTTAACATATGTATGCTGATGTATGAAGAGGAAAGGTATAAAACAAAAATAAAATAAAAACAAACAAATCAATGGGGAAAAAGCAAAAACAAACTAACCACAACAAATACTACAACGTGTTTCCGCACTGCATATATTTCTGCTGCTTCTGTTTCAGGTGTAGTTGTTGGTATTCTTTCATTTAAAACTGCTCCAAAAACTTCATTTTTGCCAAAATTCTCTTCTTCGCGTTTCTTATTCTTTTCGTTTTTTAATTTTATTTCTTTTATCGTCGCTGCACTTCAAGCATTACCACGGACAACATAAAATCTATTGTTACGTACGCATAATAAATTTTTATTATGCAAAAATATTTTTATTTATTTTGACCAATTTACTAAAGTAAATATGAAACATTGTTTTTATTTTACACAGTTAAACATCACTCGCATACAACACTCCCGAACCGGTATTTTACGTCTATTCCACGCAAAGAACTCGAAGAAACTGACTTCAGATGTTGGTTTGTCTCCAGTGTTGTCTTTGGTTATTTCTATACAAAACTATTTATTGTACCCTGGCAACACTGGCGGGTGGAAAAATTCGTTTGTTTATACAAAAAACAAACGTTTGTATTTAATTCACACATTCTTTTTTCGTGTACGGTTGTTAATAAAAATGAAGACCCTCGTAGATTAAGAGTTGCATTTGTATTTCTTGATATTGGAGGGTTTGTGTTCCGTGCTTGTTTCTGATTGTGTGGTTCGTGTGCATCGGTTGTTTATAGCGAGGGGGGTTTTTGTGGGGTTTAGATTAATTTAAAGATGGCAGAAATTGGTCAGTTTCTGCCGGGCAGGGAAGGGTTGAGTTATAATAAAAACTATTTTTTTTGTATGGTGAGTTTTACCGGTGTGTTGGGTTTCAAATTTGATAAGTTTCTCCTATGAGGTGAATATTATGAAATTCACCACTATAACGTTACTTCAAAAATACATCATTGCCGACATGTGCAGTTACTACCATTTTTAACTTCATTACCATTTGCATTTTGGTTTGTGCCTGTTTTAAAGATAATTATTCTCGATTAGTGGAGTCATGAACAAAAATGAAGTAACCGCAAAGAACGTAGTGTTGACATTATGTCAGTAAATTCTATTTATCACGCATCTAAAAAATTAAAAAAATATTGTATAATGCATAAAAATAACATTTTAACTATTTATAAAAATCTCGAGGCACACCGTTACGAATAGTATTGTAGAGTCTAAATAAAAAGTGTTAAAAAACAAACGCATGCAGTGGTTAATTGGCTGTGTGTGACAGCCAGCGTTGCCATTTGCCAAATTTTCCCTTTTTCCATTGAAGTTGTTTTCCAACAAAACAAGTTTTTTCCGCGTAAAATTTCAATTTAAATATTTTTTCAATAAATTCATATAATAATAACACGAAATATTATAAAATATATATTTTAAATAAAATATTATATATTTTATTAGACCGGGAAAAAGTAGCAAAGAATCACCAAAGAAAATCACCAACAGAGAGCTCTGGCCTCCGGAGTTTCCTTAAAGAATGTTTGTACTTTTTTTAAAACAAGTTTTTTTTAGTTTTTTTCAGAAATAATTTTTTTTTAATTACTGGCAACGCTGGTGACAGCACTCAATCGGTTTCATTCTTCTACACCACTCCGCAGACGCACACCACTTTTCATTCATATTGTGTTGTTGCTACAGTTTCCATTAATGGGAAAATAAATACCCCTGCAATTATTCGTTGTTAGCATTTCTACCTACGACCTCTCATCTAGCTTAATCCCCTTTAACACTTAGAAATGCCCTAATTTTCACTCTTTACAAAATCAAAACGCTCAAAGAAGCTGCTACCGACTACTAATGGACAGATACTGTAGCAATTTAGAGAAAAAATAAAATAATGAAAATAATTCCTAATTACCGAAAGCATTTTAAACCTCCGCTCAAACTAAAAATTGTAAAAGTATATATCAATACAGTAACAATTTTATCGATATGACAGACTGCACTCTAATGAATAATTTAAAAATATTGTCGTCGAGTAGAATATATTCGCCACTATTATTATTCGCATTCGATCTATTTCCTCCCTATTATTATTCTTCCTCTTAAGTTTTTCTAACTATGAAGGTGATTGTTCTACTGTGTCAAATCCTATGATAGAGGCAGGCCCATCTGTCCACAAACAATCGCTCTATGAACATGTGATAAATGTAGTGGTGACGAACATTTGCAGATTAAGTCCTAATCATTTTCAATTGGCGTCAGTGCCTGACCATAATAGGACTTTCATTTTTTAAGTTATCAGAGTGCATTCTAGAGGGATTATTTAGAGGAGTTTGAAGCGCCTTAATATTATAAAAATTCAAAATCGTATTCTCCAGCGTTTGCGCTGTTTTATAGTTAAGGACTTTATAATTTCATAATTCACTAGTATTTCTGCATAGTTAAATAAATTTTTATCATGATTTTATTAATGAAAGTTTATTAATTAGGTTGAAAAACATTATCGCTCTTAGTACAAATGAAATATGCGAATATTTCGCATATCGGCAGTGATAGAATCCATTAGCAATTTGATTTACAATTTTGCTTGGAATAGTTTTTCCAAATGTGATTGAACAACACTACTAATCAGCTCTTGATTTAGTTCACTATTACGTGCTTCTTCCATTAAACGCTCATACACGCGACCATCATAACAGCCTAGAGTTGAACCTAAAACGCGATCATGAAACTCAAAGCCATCAACCAATGCAACGGCATTTGGTCTTAAAGCCATTAGCTGTTGCTCATAAAGTCTTTCCACTTCTTCGATTTCTTTAAAGGTTATCGAGCGATTAAAACGTAAAACATCATCCAAGCTTGTGAGAAACATTTCCAAAATGAAAATGTTTAACAATTGATACAACACTGTTTTAAGGCTATCATTGGCTTTTACTTGCTTTGTTTGTTTTTCAATCTCTTCATAGGCCATGCGAGCCATAAACGCTTTACCATGTATTATAGCAGTTTGGGTTAGTATAAGACCAGCACGATTTGCAGCCTTTTGAGATGAGTTCTCTGCAAATTCTTTTGCAAAGGATCTTTGCTTAAGGAAAACATACTTGACGCGCTCTAAGGAAGTCGTCTCTAGAATATTTACTATGCTCTCCAAATTTAAGGACCATTTTGCTTGTCCGGATTGTCTTAGATAGACAACAGATTTTGGTAAATATTTACGTTTTATGCCATCGACGAAAAATTTAATTAAAATTTTTGTAGTTTGCAACAATAGCACAGTATTCTCTCCTTCGTAGGTGCAAGCAGCCGTAGCAGAACCATATATGGCACCAAAATTAGCACAACTTAAATAACCATGGCCTCCACAAGATTTACGTAATATTTCCACACCCTTGGCAGCTTCATGAGAACAGACGGCTTTTAGGCAACATGATAATGCATGCAATTCAGACAGATGTCGTTTATTTCCCATTTCAAGTTCTTTATGAACGTTGCAATAAAGCTGCCAAACATAATCGGCTGCCAGGCGATAGAATATGCCTTTGGCAATTTGCGGAAATATTTTTGCTTGTTGAGTAAGTAGATCGAGAACTTGAATTTCCATATTTCCTGCAGACTCGACACCTTGGCGACGTACAGCTGAATATCTGAAATATAAATGATATGTTATGCAAAGCAATTGAAGCATAAAATATGTAATTTACCTTGTAGCTATGGTAGCAGCCTGTAACAAATTAAATGAAACATCTTTTACTATCATTACACGAACATATGACATAGTACTGTACAATAGCAGAGGCTCTGAGCCCTTAACAAAGGTGCCATCAGGTAACAATTGATTGTTCTTCGCCAACATTTGTTTTAAAGGTATGCGCACATTTTTTAAGCCAAGAAAGCCATTATTAACACCATTTACACCTATCTTGGGACCTATTTCGCCTACATCTACTCCTGGTTCGGGCTGGTGAGTCTTTTCGTTACGTATACGTACCAGAAATGGCTGTAAACCATAATTTTTGCCTTTGACGTAAAGCTGCGCCATTAAAATGACCATATTGGCTGTATGGCCCAATCCTCCTGGCCACCATTTGTATGAGGATAGAGTCGGTGTATTTAAAATAAATTCCTGCTTTTCAATATCATAATCAGCTCTAGTCTCTAGACCTTTAATGTAAGTGCCATGACCCAACTCTGTTTGGGCATAGGTACCAACAATACCATACATATTCCAAGATTTTTCCAGCCATTCCCTGCGTTGTTCCTCATTGGCCTGACCCAAAAGAGCTGTTAGAAACATTGAGAAATGCAAACGTAGAGGAAAATTCTGTTGGAACAAGCCAGTACCTAAGGGACCACTTAATAGTGATCTAAATATGTACATATCATTTATGGTTATCTCGGTGATACCCAGTTGCTTTTGTTGTTCTCCATACCATTCTCGCAATTTCAGTATAACTTTTACAGATTTTGCTATGACATGTTCATACAGTTCTTTGTGCGACAAATGTATGATATTTTGCTGATCGTCAAATTGTTTGTCATCGAAGAAAAGCTTTTCCAATGCACGACGTTTAAGAAGTTCATTTTTACCACCTGACCACCATATTGCAAAGTCTTCGCTATTTAATATGGCATTTTGTCGCTCTCTAAGAAGATCTTCGTTTACTGACATTGTAAGAAAAATTATTTATAAAATACGTTGTAGGATTATGTGTTTTGTACGCAAATAAAAATTGCTTATTAATTGTATATTCCAGCGTTCAAAGAACTTTGGTCTTTTGCTTTCAGTAAACAACTGCGAACAGATACAAATACATACTGATTATTGTAGTTTCTTCTTAACGCACACTTGACTGCATTGTGCAGAATTCTTATCATCGTGATAGGCAGACTATGTGTAGTTATTGCCTGTAGAATGTATTTGTTGGTGGTTTCGTAAATTTTAACGCTGAGAAGAAAAACCTGCTCTTTGCAAACTTAACATGACTCTTTTTATGCAAAATTTGGCAGAAGCAGCGGTACTTGGTCGGAACAGACAGCTTCTTAATATTTTAATAATAAAGTAAGTAATTTTAATTTGTTCGAGGAGTATAGCCAGATTTTATGCCTTTAAAGTATTGTTGCATTAAATAAAAACCGATTCCAAGTTGCGTTTAGCAACAGTTTCTGTCCTGGGTTTTTTCTTACAGAAGATATATCCTGCTCAAGCATTGTATTTGTAACTAAAAAATCTACACTTTAATGCTTCTTTGAAAACAGAAAGTACACCGACATATTACCCTTAAGGGTGGATGTACGATCTGCTTATTATACCTAAATCTGCCAAGAATTCTGATTCACAAATTGAAACGGAAACATACACTACCGTTTGAATAAATAATAAGACGCCTGACTTGAAAATTTCATACAGAAACAAAATTAGCTCTACTCAAAGTAGAACTCTTCTTAATTTCTTGACTGATTCATAGCAACTCAAAAATCCGATGTGATGTTAAGCTATTCAATTACTCCTATTTTTAAATTTATATATGCATGGCATGGCATTCCAACTTGCGCGCATTAAAACAGACCTTTAACAATATAATGAAAACAAATTATATAACGACTTATTTATCCAAATGGAGCAGTTACGTTTTCATAACGTTGTATAATTTCTTATACTTGGTAATACCTTTTGTTGAAACTTAAGTATTCCATTAAAATTTATTTGCTTTGCTATTCATTCTTTTGGTTTTGTTTAATTATGCTTTATTTTATTTAATAAAATTTTTAAGAGAAAAATATATGGTATATGAAATTAATAGTTATCGTTTGTAATACTACTATAGCTAAAGTTTAATAATATATGAAGAAAAAAAATAAACAAAATACAGAATATATTATGATTTTAAGCATTTTAAAGACATACCGACAACATCCAGAAAGAAGTTTGATTGAGTTTAAGAGGTCATTTTGAGGTTTGTGTGTGTATTATTAACGTTGTCCTAAAAACAGAGCAGACTGAGGTCATTAGAATTATAAACAAATCCTGAATGGCAGCGGACTTTATGAAGTGGAAATGAAATCCAATTTTTCGTTTGGAAATTTTAAGGAGTTTCCATTGATTTTGTATACATTTTATACAAAGGCTGACTAAATAATTGTTTAATCCAAATTGATAAAGACCATATTTTTATATATTGTACGATATATATATACAGAAGAAGAATTGAGATCCAAACTTGCAAATATGAGAAGAATCCAGTTGAAAATCCTCCCACGTTGTCCTAATACTCAGAATAGAATGTCCGTAAAGAAAATCCTAAATAAACTTACAATGAATGTGAACAAATATCCTTAAGAAGGTAAATCCTAAAATCCTGCTGATCGTCCAAGTCATGAAAATTATTTCAGACATAAATTCCTTGAGGTTTGAATATAAAATTATTGAATTCCACATTTCTCTTGAAATAAAATCCATATCGCCATTTTCAAATCCATTATTTTTCTTTTCTATCAAATCCTTTCAGTGAACATCTCCAATTTTTATTACTTTCATCAACTCCTTTCGTTAATAATCAAATTTTTATATTCCACATTCATATATATTCTATTAATCCTCCTTTACTCCTTCCCTCCAATTCCAAATAACATTTCCATCCATTTGAAGAGGAAAGAGAAGAAAAATTAAGAAAAAAAAATTATTATTAATATCATGTTGTACAATAATTAGGTGAATGAAGATTTATTTCTTATATTAAAAAGAGATGTTAAATGGTATTTTCTACTTTGTTTATTTTTTTCATTATCTTACTAACGGGAAAAGTCATGCACAAAAAAGGTGAATCTTTGAAATAATGTTGCATTTTTTTGTTTTCTCTTTGATTACTAGTAGTTATGAGAAGCAAAGCAAGATAAAATGGTATTCGATTTTGTTTAGAAATCAAAATAAGAACTTGAGTGGTTACATCATATTTATAAAAAGAAAAAAAAAATAATTTCGAGGAATGTAATATATGTGCTATTTTAGTAGAGATATTAATTAATAAGAAATTTTATATTGTCCACCTTGATATCTATTTTAAATCATTTATTCTGGATTGTGGTAAAGAAAATGAAAATTGTTTTTGAAATAAACTTTGGAAAGTGAAAATTCTTTTAAAATACATTCTATAGTTTTTAGAGCCAAATTACTACGAATGAAATATGTAAAAATCTTAATATATTAAAATATTTAAAAACTTTGTTCATTTGCTGTCAAAAGCAAAATTGTAAGAATGTTAATATACGGAAATTTAAAATTAAAATTATACTTGTTTTGCCTTTTTTTGTTTTACTTTGCGTGATTTCTCGGATGTCCAAATATTTGAAAATAAAAGTTTTTATTTCTCTTTCAAATATTTTTCAGTTCCTTATTCTATGTTTTGTATCTTTTAGTATTTAATTTGTTGCAAAATAAATTTTTGTGTAGTTTAAAAATTTGAACGAGATCTTGACCTTGAAAATGTTTGCCGGCGTACTGGGGAATATGTTGGTGAGCCACGTCTACGTGGACGTGGTGAAAACGAACGAGAACGAGATCTAAAAAGAAAAATACATGAGATGTAGTAATTTCAACAACATTGTTTAGACGAAACAATTTACCTTAGTCCTCCTCCCATGCCACCACCACGGCCGAAATCCATACGTCCGCCCATACCGCGGTCACCATCTCCGCAATCTTCTCTCACTCGGATGTATGATACTTCACCCTATATGGTGATTTAATTATATTTTGTAGTTAAAAAAGTTCAGAGTTCATTTACATAATACGTGTTTATAAAATAGTCAATCTTATTTCTGTTGTTGAAAATTGTACAATCAACTGAAATGAGCTTTATTACATTTTATAATTAGTAGTAACTTAAACACCGTTATAACGTCAAACACACTCATTATAAATATTAAAAAAAAATAGAACATTTATATTTATACATTGACTATGAAATACAATCTGTAAAGCATCATTCCGTAGCGAAAATTATTTCAGTTTTCACCATTGAATGTTTAGATAATGAGAACCCTATTATTGTTTTAGTGCATTATGGAAAAACGGAAAATTTTTCATACACTGGAGATTAGTCATCTACCAGAGTTTAAAACTTTTGAAGGAAACTGAAAATATAAGACAACCACCACATCCACTATTCAGCAAATTACGCTCAGTAAAAAGAAAATTATGGCCCAGATAAATTGTATATCTCACAGAAGTCCTTGAGATAATTTTAAGAATAAAAAAGAAAAAGACTGGAAAAACGTATTCTGGTGAAGAACACTTATAATTTGCACTGAACAATTTAGTTTGTAGAGAAATGTATTCTCTATTCCTCTTAGCAAAGAAAATTTTCAAGAATTAAGGAGCATAACAGAAAATCATATTATCAAATGTATTCCTTTTAAGAAAAAAAATACCTCGGAGCGCAAAATACCAAAGTTCCTTTCACACATAAAGCCTTTAAGAAAAATTTTGTATAAATATTTTGGGCTCCACTCACCTCGTGTGATCTAAAGCGAGAATCGTCAAGCTTTTTAATGGCATATTTCATATCCTCATGACGCAAAAATTCAACAACACCCGTACCATCTTTATAGGTGTCTGCGAAGCAAACATCTCCTGCCTCTCGCATATGATCTTTTAAATCTTGCCATGAGCCAGACGGTGGTAATCCCGTAACCATAACGCGATATTGAGAACGTTTTGTTGGTGGACCTCTGCCACCACGACCACCGCCACCGTCTCTACCACCTCGTCCACCACCACCGCCACCACCACCACCGTCGTTGCGGTTGCCACGATAACTGCCTGGACCACCGCCTCGAGGAAATTCTACTCTTAATCTATAACCATCATAGTCATAGCCGTCTCTAGCCTTAACTGCGTCATCGGCATCCCTGTACAGTGAAAAAGAAACAAGCATAACAATCGTTATTTATTTTATTTTCACGACTACGAAGGAAAAATCAATAATTTAATTGTTTTAATGAAATTAGAGGCAGTATCTGCAACTGACCAGACTTTTGCTTACCTTGCATCTTCAAATTCGACAAATGCAAATGGCGGACCACGCCGGTTCTTTAGATCGACGAAAGTTACTTTACCAAATTTGTGAAACAAATCCTGAATATCTTTGGTACGTATATCTGGTGGCAAATTACCCACATAAATGCGTGATTCCGTACGGGATCCCATAGCAATAAAATTGTTATAGTGGTTTTAGTTTTTATAAATATTAAACACACAAAACAAAAAACTATTAATGTTATCCACTTTTTCCTAACTTATAATTCCCAAAAGCCCTTTTGCACGCAGTTTTGTCTACACTTTTTTCTTTACTAAACGAAGACAGCAGAGACGGCTACGGCGAAGTTACACATCAATTCGCCATTTTTATTTTTTATCAGCAGTGTTGCATTACTTGGTATATAAACAACAATACTATTTTACCATATAGTGATGCCATACACTTTTTGGAGCATTTACACTGAGGACAATTTTTATTTAAAAACACTAAATTATTTATGTTACTGGAAAAAATCTGTAAAATATACAAATTGCAAATCCTCAAGACACAGAAATGATCATTTCAAAGGCAACACAGTAACAACCATCGATGCGGCTGCTGCGGTTTTTATGCCGCAATGTATTCTATTCAGAAGAAACTATCCAACTCTTCCTTTTTAATTATTCTACTCATACTTCAACGTTGAAGCTTTTAAAATATGTAAAGAGCATGTTGCTTTGCTGCAGCAACAATTGCAAAATTGTTTCGCAGCGCTTGGTGCCAAGAAGTGCCATTATTCTCAGAAGTACAAACGATCTGAACATTTTCTTCAATTTTAAGATTTTTACATATCTCACCCCCATCTTTATTCTCCAACTTCAAAAAAAATAAAATAAAACCAACATCAATATTTTCGGCAGAACTTGATGAATATTAATTTTATTGATTAAAATATCGATTGAATATAGTAATAATGTATATGTATGGTTTTTACATAAGCGAACAATAATTAAAAAATTACAACAAAAGTGATGCTATTATTGTTATTACATAGTGTTTAAAAATGTGTTTTCAGAATTTTTCTACTATAATTGGTTTACTTGGTTGTATTCTAATATGAAATATGGTTTATACTTTATCCTTCTTATTCTGTGTTCTCAGTAACAGGTTTTACTTCAGTAATGTTTTCCTTCCCTTTAGCCGGAGTTTCACCTTTATTCTTTTTTTGGTCATCTTTTTTAGAAGATTGGCTATCTGTTTTACCTCCGCCTTTCTTTTTATCTGCCTTGCCAGATAAGAAGCGGGTAAATTTGGTTTTAGTTAATGGAAGTTTTCTCTCCCTTTCGTACTCGTGTACTCTGGTTAAGCAAGCGCGCAGAGCAGTTTTAATTCTACTGCTTAAATTTTCAACTCTATATTTTTCATACGATCGCAAATAGTTGACGTCATTGCGATATGATTTACTTTTAGGATTTCTAGTCTTCTTGCCAGCTGAGAAGATTTCTTGTTTCCTTTTTAAAGCAGCTTCATAGTCGGCTTTCATTTCCATAAGAGTTCTAAGCTCTTTAATTGGATGAACCGCTAAAGCTTTTGCTTCAATTTCTGGAAAGCTTGCTTCGCGCATTAGAATTCTCATCCTCTTCCTAAAGGCTCCAGATTGATTCTTATCAGTGCGCATTTTTCTACCAGCAACAAGCAACTGTTGTTTTTTCTTTTTGAATGCCACAAGCAACTGAGTGTAAGATTTTCCTTCCGCCGATGATGTGGTAGTATTTTTTGTATCGCGTTCTCTACCAGATGACTTTTGGAAGCTTTCATAATCATTTACGATCTGCGTATGATATTTTTTAGATAGTCTTTCTTTCGCGTCTCTGGGACCCCTACCTCGGAGTCTCTTCAAAATACTCAACGATTTAAGATATTGTTGCTTTGAAACTACATTGCGTGGCTGTATATAAAATGTATAAAGGTATTGTAAAAAATATGTATATAATAATAAGTTAATCCATAAAATTCAATTATTGAAGGCCCTACACCATAACATTATTTTGGTATACGCAGTTTTTTTGTGCAATTAGCCAAATAAAGACTGATAATCGATATTTGTTCAAAAATGGGTTTATCTGCACCAGGTTTCAGTCGAAAATAAGTAGTGTTACTTTAATTAATAACGAACTACAAATTTGCAGAAATAGTAATTAAAAGCCGTTTCGCGTATTGATGAGTAAGTGGTGGGCAGTTTAAACAACAAAGTTTCAATTAATTGTAAACACAATATTTACGTGAATGAAATGACCGATTTTTTCGATTACCGTAGTCGTGTCGAACTGTATAGCACTCTATATCATTGAATTCCGTGAAATGCTTCTCTCACTTTTTCGTTTGATTAGAATTAGGCATAACAGTTCATAAAGGAGTGTTCATTGAAAAAAGAGGTTACTTTTAAAGCTCACCATTTTAATTATCTTTTAAGAGGTTTTTTAATATTATTTGGGTTTTTCAATGCCTATGTGGATATTGATAATATTGACTAAAACAGCTCACCGTAGCCCATTTCATTTAACTTGAACAAAATAGTTTATTTAATGTCTCTTGTAAACGAGGAGTTGTGATATAAAATACATTATTTTATGTTTATATTACTGAAGAGAAAGTGTTCTTCTCCAGCATATGTTTTGATGCAAACGCTTATGCTACGAAACTAAATTCGACTTCATTATCTAACTCTTTATAACAGAGTCAGTCCATTAGAAAGCACTTTATTGCAAACTTAAGAGTAGTTCTTTTTTAGAGCTATTAGCACAAACCTAATATACCTTTTCCCCACCCATTAATTTAGTCCTTGCTGCTACATACCTCTCCTCTGCCTCCAGTATTAGATGAACTTGGGCCGGGCATATTGCCACCCCAGTTTGAATATGATGACATCATTTGATTTCCACTGTTAAAGTTATCAACAGGATTGTTAGACAGCAATGACATGATTGTGGTACCAATACTTTCCAACGCTGCATTTGTAGGATCATTGACCATTGGATTATTTTTGGCTTCACCTTTTATATAAGGAACAGTTCTACGTTCCAAAGCTTTTTCACGTGCCCTTTGCGGAGAGTATCCGTCTTTGATATATCGATTAAACCATTTACGACCGGCACCACTTAAGCCGTGCGTATAGTTATCCTCAAAGCCAACATTGGCATAAGGATTATTGTTTGGATTGTAAACATAATCATTGCCACCACCATATGATCCACTACCAAAATCATTATCATTACCCCAATTGCTATTATTGGAATAATTCATCATATTGGACTGGTTTTGATTAGGGAAATTAATATTTTGTTGGGGCACGTTATTGGAACGGTTTGAAGAATAATTCATATTCCGTTGGGGCATATTAATAGAACGATTTGAAGGATAATTCATATTTTGCTGGGACATATTTGAACGATTAGAGTTCGAATATTGTTGGGACATGTTTGGACGATTAGAGTTCGAATATTGTTGCGACATGTTTGGACGACCGCTTGAAGAAGAGCACGACATATTCGAGCGATTGTTTGAGGGATAATCCAACATGTTCTGCTGCCCCATATTCATGTGATTATTATTAGAGGAATATTGAGACATATTGGAACGACCATTAAATTTATTATTGAAATTATCGAAACTGGCCCACTGACTTGATTGGTATGAAGAGGACGCCGAGGGGTTGGAATAGTTTTGTCCCATTCTATTATTATTATTACTGAAATTATCGTAATTATTGCCAAAACCACCTCTACTACTTTGCATACCATAGTCATTGAAAGACGGCGCTGGTGGTGGCGGTGAAGCGTCTCGGCGTTTTCTAACCTCATTTTCAACCAATCTAAGTTGCAGTGTATATCCCTCATAGTTGTAACCATGTCTTGTTTTTACCGCCATATAGGCATTACTTTAAAAAATTAGAAATAATACAATAATTCAGTTTAATAATAATGAACAATAATTTAATAAACGAAGGAAAATATTTTTCTCATTTCTTACCGTGGACTCTCAAATTGTACAAGTGCATATACTGGATTGGCATGATGGTTTATATCAATGTATACAAGGTTGCCGAAAGGTCGGAAAAAGTCATCGATATCCTTAATACGAATATCTGGTGGCAAATTTCCAACATAAACCCTATCCATTTTAAATTATTATAAACAGTAAATAAAAATTCACTTATTTGAAACAAACTTCACGACGACAATGCGGAGAAAAAATGCTACTAATAATCAATCGTTAAATACAGTGCTGCCATTATATACAAAAATATGGGCTTGGATTTTATAAGGGATATTTCTTAGAATGGCAACGCGTCGGCCATTTTAATAAAATTATTATTGTTTTTAATGCTGCCAGATCGCTCAAAATTTGATATTAGGCCTTAAAAGAATACATGTTGCTATATGTTGTACCACTTGATCAAATTGTACCACATATTCTAACGTTCGATCAAAAAATGAATTAAAGTGGATATAAATTTCAATGTTGATTCCTTAAGAAAAATTTATAAATAAAGTTGAATAAACATTTGGCTGAAAAATCGAAACTTGTGTAAAAAACTATTAAACTGTTTATTCAACTCGTTGTACAATAACTGCAACGAGTATAACAATCGCAATATTTTTTCTACCAAAAATGTAAAAAGTCTGCTAGTTTTTTGAAACATTCCTTAGTTTTGTTAACTTCTATTATGCGTTTAATATGAAAATGTTTGCTCTAAATTTATTTGTATGTTATCCTTTTTTGAGTACGTTTTTTTACAACTATTATAGCGTCTGTCGTTTGTCTGTCAAAAATCACTTTAATAAGATTAAATTGTTGTTATTTCTATGTGAATTTTGTGTTGTGCGTTGAGTTTATTTTATTATTTACATTGCATAAGTTATTTTAATAAATTGTTTATAAACAAAATGCCTCACAAACCCCACCAATTTCAAATGCAGCAATGATATAAATGTAAGATAGCAGAAAGAATTAACAAAAGACTATTGCAAGTAGACTTGGCAGATATGGGGAAATTACCAGTAGACAGTGCAGAAAAATAATATACATTTTAAGAACTTTAATATTTTTTTTAAATAAAAGCAAAACCTGAAATAATACATTATTGTTCTTATCATATAATTGTAAATAATGGCGAATGTAAAAAGTGTGGACTTTTACGATTTATGTCGAATATGCACAGCCACTACGGAGCAAAAAATTGATATATTTTCACCGGAAGGCAAAACAAAAAACTTGAATGCTAAAATTACCGAATGTCTGTCACTAAATGTAAGATATATATTAAATTAACTTTGATAGCAAATTTTAATAGAGAACCTAATTTAATAGATTGAAGAAACAGATCGTTTGCCAAAAGTTTTGTGTCAGCAATGCGTACAACACTTGGATACCTATATGGAATTTCGCAATATTTGTCGAAATTCACAAATCATGTTGACATCATGCCTAAATACGGCATCATCCCAGAATGGAGGCAAAGTGTTGATAAAGGATATTTTGTCGTCTACTGGAAAAAGTTTAAGTGTCGTAAATAATACTTCTGGTTCCATGAATTCAAACACAGGCAACAATAACAACAATGCTAATCTAACCAGTAGTCCAGGACAATTACATAGCATTGAGAATCAATCTTTAAATCAAACATTCTCTACACAATTGCAGTCACAGCAGCAGCAACAACAGCAGCATCATCAGCAGCAAATATATACTATTCAAGGTTCAAATGTTGTAACACAATCCGCAATAAATCCGCTAACAATATCAGCAGCGGGAGCTTTGCAGAACCAAGATTTTCTGAACTCCATAATGCAGGCAGTTGGTGTTCAGGTACGATTATTCACGATGCAAATAGACGTCCACCAACACGTCCACTTAAAGCAGAAAAGTTATCACTTTAAAAAATATTTCGTTTTATATTTGCATAGGGAAACAATTAAATTTAAATAATACAAAACAAAAATTAATTTTATTCAATACATAATTTGCGACATTTCAGTGTAAAGTCAAGCAATCAGTAATTTTCTTATTCGGATTTTCAATAGCATATATTATTTTGTTAACAGTTCTTAAAGGAAAAATTTTACAGTTACTTTTTGCATTCTAAATTCTTCCTGGGGTTCTCTTCCTGAGAACGCAAATGATGCTGTGCTATTATGAATTACTGTAATTTTGTGTCTAACATTACAGCATATTGCGATGTCCCGTCATAGGACAATCGAAAATACAAACTCAATATTAATTCTATAATTGTAGATAACCCCAATACATGAATATTTTACGTGCTACTTTCAGAATGAACAAATGAAAAATGAAAAGTTTAATGCTGTGCCACAGTATACGATAACTGTCGATAGTTCAACTCAGCAACAGCACACTCAAAATAACTCACAACCTACAACACCAAATAAGGAGAAGGATGGAAAAAATAAGTAAATAATCTTAATTGTGTAAATACACTCATGAGAAAGATAATAAGGACATCAATGTGGTACATAAAGATGTGATGGGAAAGAAAGCAAAATTAAAAATTTCTGATAAGTAACTGCATTTAATCTCAGTTTATGCATCAGAAAAATAATTCAGACTAGGTGGTATGATATACCGAATACAGTTTGCCAAAATCTTGTCCACCATACGTCTAGACAATATCTAGCAAATTTAAGCGACAACGGATTGTTCATAAAATATTAACCACTTTCGAACAATAGAAATTAGTGAGAATCTGTTATCATGTAATTCGTTTTAAAAATGGCATTAAAATAACATGAAGATTCCTTATGTTTTTAATCGGTGAATTACAATTTTAAGTTTAATTCAATAATAATAAAAAAACATATTAAAAACAATAATTTTATACTATCACAATAAATTTAGTTTTTCTGATATATAAACTGAGAATAAGTGCAGTTACTGGTCAACAATATTTTTATTTTATTTACTTTTTCATCAAACCTTTATGTGCCACATTGATGTTCTTATTATTTTTCACATCAGTGAAAATCTTTTGAATTTGATTGTATTTCATTACAATTTTAGTGCATTAGAAGAATTTTTAAAAATGAAGCCAAACATTAAGGTGACCCCTATTAATAAAAAACAACAAAATCAACAACAAAGCCAACAACAACTACAAGCTCAACAACAACAGCAACAAAATCAACAACAACATCAACAAGAATTACAACAGCAACAGCAAATGCAACAACAGGAAGAATTACAACAGCAACAGCAGTTACAACAACAGCAGCAAGAACAACAGCAGCAACAACAGTTAGTACAATATCAATTACAACAATTACTGCAACAACAATTACAGCAGCAACAAATACAACAACAATTACAATTACTAACATCGCAATTACAGCCACAGCAAATAACAATAACTGCACCGTCGCTGCAACAACAGTCATCGCTTCCAACAGCACAACTAATTCAATCAACCAGTATACCAACTGACAATATCTGCAATGACAACAATGATGATTTATGTCCATCTAAAAATAAAAAAGCCAAACTTAATTTTGTCTTAACACCACCTACACATCCAACAAGTCAAACATTATCTGCGACATTGCCTCAGTTAACAACAGCTGCAACAACAAATAGTACTACACAACAGCCGCCTCAAATACAATTGCAATTCCAGCCTACATTAGCACCTTCAACAATACAATTACAACAGACACAGCATCAAAATCAAAATTCTGCAACAGCAGCTTTACTTTCCAATTTGGCTCCACTGCTTCGACCGCAGAATCAACTAAGTGCTGCTTTACAATCCCAAACATTAACTAATGTTGCCCAAAATACAGGAACTAATATGTTATCTCCAAATAAATGTTATTTGCCAATCACTATCAAGGATGAAAGTACAGATCAACAATTTGTTGCACACATTGACGCTAAAAATTTCCTTCTACCTACCACATATCAATTACAAATGAAGGTAATTTCATAACAATACCATTCTCCCTACTATTTTAATGAAAATGTATATCATAAAAAAGGCCTTAACAATGCGATTTAATAACACTATTCTTTGTTTTTTTTAGTTACAACCTCAAATAGCAACCGCAGATGGTCAGCCTATTATGCAACTGGCGCCAACATCCATACCGGCTACATTGCAGTTGGCACCACAATCTTTAAGCTCAAATCAAACATTCCAAACTGCGGCCGGTGTTGCAACCTTTAACAATAATACAGTATTACCCACCCAGATAATACAACAGCAAACAACACAGCAGCAACCCAGTCAACAGTTGCAAATACAACAACCACAGCAGCAGGTACTGCAACAAATAACAAATACTCAAGTACAACCACATCCGCAGCAAAATCAAAATCAATTACAATCTCAAGTGCAATCACAATCTTCACAAATATTACAATTGCCCAAAAACGTGCAAATAACTTCCCAGCAAGTTCTAACTACCGGAAATACACAATTTTCAACAACGGCGCAAACAAATGCCGAAAATTTCGCTTCGAAAGATACAGAAAAGCAATCACCAAAGGGCGCACATACAGTTACAAGAGGAAATGTAAATAATAACAAACTAAGTAAGCAACAAAAATATACGATTTCACAACAGCCGGGTAGTAATACAATTGAAATAACCCCAACAACAAGCTTTACACAGCAAATTATGCAACAGGTTCAGCAACAGCAGCAACAGAAGCAAAAAAGTAATCAACAACAATGTTCTCTACCAATAACCACTGGAACTGTTACTACACAACACGGTGGAATTACAGTGCAACGTATAACAACAAAAGTAAATCCAGCAACAACAAGTGTTAGTAAAACTTCTTTACCGAATGCTAGTACGGATACTGTAAGCCATTCCAGCAGACAGGCTATCATAACACCATTGAATCAGTCACAACATCAGCAGCAGCAGAACTCCACGTTACCAAAACTACCAATTTTAAATAAACAAAATATAACAATAAGCCGTATAACGCCACAAAATCAACAACAACAACAAACGAAAGTGCAGCCGCAACAGCACCAGCATCAGCAAAAAACACAGTCAATGGGAAATACGACTTTGAAAATTGTACAACATCAAATAAAACCACAAGTTTCAACAACGCCTATTCAAACTTCTTCAAATCAAGTTCAAAAACAAACTTTACAAAAGAAACCCGAACAGCAAACCCAATCAGTGAAACAAACTACTCAACAATCACAGCAACAACCACAGGTTATTTCTAATATTCCCAACACAACGCTTAGAATATCACCAGTGAAAAAAACTGTTAAAAAACTACCACAAAAACCTATAGAATCCAACCAAGCAAACATGACAACTAATACCACTCAACTGACTAGAACGACTGCTTCAACCCAAGACACTACAAAGTCAAAAGTTTCTAATACGCAAGTTCACTATATAGCTGACATTAATACAATTTCAACAACGTCAAACGAGAATACAGCACCAATTGCTGCTGATAACAAGTCGACTAAAACATCGTCACTCTCCAGTAATACATCTAATGCCACTCAGGCAAAAAGTAGTTTAGAATGTTCACAATGCGGTCGAATTTTTAAGAAGAAAGAACATCTAACACAGCACGTAAAATTGCATTCGGGTGTGAGACCCTTTAAATGCAATGAAAAAGGTTGTACGAAAGCATTTCATCGTAAAGAACACTTATTGCGCCATATAGTTTCGCATACGGGCAAGAAAATGTTTAGTTGTGATATTTGCCAGAAGCCATTTTCCCGAAAGGATAATTTGAGTAAGCACAGAAAGTAAGTTGTAAAGTCTTGAATATAACTACCCAACAGTTGTAAAAGCTTCTGTGTAATTTTATAGATATTTGTCGCTATATTTACACTTAAAATATTTATATTTCTTTACAGAATTCATACGGAGCCTAATACCAATTTTGCTTGTGAATTTTGTAGCAAGTCATTTACGGTGAAAACCTATTACGAACAGCATAAGTTATTGCATCAATCCAAGGCATCACCTGTAGAGGTAAATAGTAAAGACATTTCTTTAAACTATTAGATCAAGTTGGATGGAGGTTATTGGACTATTATGATAATAATTAAAAATAAATTTTCAATTGAGTTAATTACACCTGGAATTGGCGAAGAATAAGACAACATTATCACTGATAAAATAGACCGAAATTCAGTCGAGTTTAGAGTGTAGAATATAACGGTTTACTATAAAACTTATTCGGTTTCATTAAGTTTATTAATGTGGTCATTTGTCTAGATCGATTGCCTGTTAAGATGTCAGTATAAATGTAACTGAGACGTTTCTTATTTGAAATTCCGAGGTTGTGAAAATAACTGGACAGCGAATTACCGAAATTCGAAATACATATATAACTACCAAAAATTGAAAAGTTTAGGGAGCCACTTTTCATTAGAAATAGGTTTACACATTCTGCTTTGAACATGTCTATTCCACGCAAGTGTATGCACACCGCTCTCTCTGAAAATTAACTGGTGCACCATAGCGTTGCGATCGTCTTTTTACAAAAATTTTATGTTTCTGTTTAGTACCTAGACTTTAAAAATTTTCGTATTTTCGGCTCCATTAGATCCATTAAAATACTTTTATTAACACATTATACTGAGTATAACGTCGTATGCATATGTTATCTTCTTTTATGCACTTATTGTTTAAAAATATGTTTATTATTTGTTTTAAGGATAAAAAACGAATTGCTCCTGAGTCAACATCAAAAGAAATAAATCAAAATCAAAACAATAACAATAATAACAACAATAACAACAACAATAGTAATGTAAGTCCACAAAAAACATCAACCCAAATGCAATCAATTACACAACAACAAGGTCAGAGTCAACAATCACAACAAACACAACAACATCCACAATTGCAATCAGTTCAACAACAATTGAATCAATTACAACAACAGAATCAAACACAAATTCAGCAAATAATGCATTTACAACTACCTACCTCTATTGTAACACAAGATATTGCCGGCAATACAATAACCATAACACAGTCAAATGATCCTCAAGTAAATGGATTAAAAACGCTAACGCTCAGTGCTAACCCTGGTAATGGAGGTAATCATCACGATGCAACTGTATTAAATTTACCCACATCTTTAGCAAATTTCGTTCAACTTTCGCAAGGACAATTTGTTAATGCAACAACTGGTCAAATCATGGGCCATCTTAAAATAGACAAATAATCGGCATTCGTGCAGAAGGAAAGTGTTTAAGAAAAACAACACAGATCCATACCATTTATATTATAAATTGGATTCTGTATGTATTTTAAAGTGTAAGTAAAATTTTTATTTTCATTTATATACTACTGTATTCCCAATCAGGTACTGAAAATTTTTGTTAACATTTCTTTTCGAAAAATCTATTTATTAGATTATAAATTAGGTTATACATTAGAATCGTAGTAAGCATATTGTTTATACTTTTTAATTCTATATTTTATTTTATTTATTGTAAATATTTTACAATATGATATCACAAGTTTACACCAGTGTTTCTTTATTGTATGAAACTGAAAACACCCTTATTTATTTATTTACAATATATGTATATTGAAAATATTTATTTTAAATGTATACATTTTAAACATAATATATGCGTGTGTTTCTCAAAATTTAATCAGAAATCAATATACTATAGTTAAAAAAGCACATGCATTCATTTTGAACAAGAATTTTGGTTTTAAGAATTCAAAAAAAAAATCTAATTCGCCAGAATATATTGTACTAGTATTACTGAAATAGCTCATTGATACGCTTCCTCATTTACCACCGCGATTCAATTCCAGGCTTAAAAAATATTTTACTGCACCTTTGTCTAGTGCACTTCTTCAGCAATCAACCGTTTGATCTCAATCCTTCTCGTACCGGCCAAGAGCATATCATATACGTATACAACTATAATATTAATTGAATTGTCATTGTGTCTTATATACATAAGGCTCTCTGTCGTCTTCATGGAAACCAATTTTCGTCAGAATGTTGTACAGCTTTATATACTATTATATATTGCGTCAAACCATAATGCGGGAACAAATGCGGATTATTTTTGTTGGAGGAATGTATTTATTTCTTCCAATCAAAACTATTTTGACACGTCCGTTCGATTAGTTTATTCTCGAATATAAAAATTCAGTTAATTCAAATTCTTATGACACAGAGTATTAAATATTCGTATTGTCAAACAGTCTCACCATTTGTACTTAATACACTTCAATAATTTTTATCCTCAAACTCTTCAGCTTGGGTCATATAAACACTATTTTAAAGTTCACTATTCAAATGAACCGAATAAACATCCATTTTGTGAAGATATAATTCAAACTTGTCTGCTACTCGAAAATCATTTCAATTGTCTTACACCGCACAACAGCGAAAAATTTGCTTTTTTATCAATATCAACTTATATCAAATAGAACAATAAATTCGCTGTTTGCACCACGTGAATATAAGACGATTTCGGAAGTGTAGTCATGGAGATTATTTTGATAAAGAGAGGTTATTAATTATCAAGTTTCTTCTTAGTCCTGCTAATTCAGAAATTAACTCATTTCAGAATTCACCTCAGAAGTGATATACCTGAAACGTTGTTACTTTGCCGTTGGTTCCATGAACCGCAGTTAAAAATAAAAATGTAAAAGATGATTATCATTTAGTGTTTTTCCAACATCCTTTACAGAATTCCTTTTTTGTGTATTAGTAATAATTTCTTATTTCAATTTACCAAAAATTAATTGCAAATCATCATTCTACTTTAATTCTATTGGTTAATTACAAGGACGTATTTTAAGTATACAATTAATACGCGTATTCGTATGTATTGCTAACACGTATTAATGAGGGTATTCATATGCGTTTCGCCTACATCTGCAATGCAAATGATAAACCAGTCATACTACAAAGGATGCTAAAACAGTCAGTGAGATCAAAGCGATTTTATATTCTAGATTCGGATTGGATAATATGGTATGATATTTCTTTTAAGCGTAGTGGATTTTTGATTGCATGCAACATTTATTGTTACATTAATTGTAAAATTTTCGACCAATGTTTCCCACGCTTTTATTGTCTTTCCCTTGGAGATGCTAGTTTCATGAGCCATACAATTTATACGCAAATCAAACCATATTTTTCTTTTTTTCGCTGGTGTTGGTTATGGCGTTATGTATTTTCATTTTTTTTCAAAAAGTATTTATTTATCTATCAATAACTATCTTGTCCCCTTCAATATATAATACACTTCTCAGATATAATACACTTATGCTAGCGTTTTTTCATATCCTCAAAACACATCTGAAACGCGTTTTTGGTATCGCCAACAGCTCGTGTTTTGATTTTCTCTTATCAAAATATAGCTTTTAGTTTCAGTATTATTTATTATTATTTAAACGAGTTTTAATTAAGAACGTCATGCATTAAGAAAGGATGAAGAGTGTGGGCACAGCAACCATTTCGAACAATGTTTTCTTTTTTCAATGCAGCAATAATGTTTGTGCCACCGTCTGTCACTGCGCACAATTCCTTATTTTGCAATCCAAATTCTGTAATAAATTGCCCAATTTTGATGTTTTTAAAATTGATTTTACGTGATTGTAGTAAACATCATTTAACGCTGTCGAATACACAGTATAACACGAGGGAAAATTTATTTTCGGATCATAGAATTTTACATACTTTTTTATTTCTTCTCGTTCAACAATGGAAAATGGTTGCAAATCGATGCAGTACATTTCCGCAAGTCTTCTAGAATTTTGAAATTTAGTTGATTTGCTTATTTGGTTAATGGATTTCAAATCTTTGTCATGCACTGAACTTAAGCGGTTCAACAGGTTGCAGGTAGACGTAGTTTTCGAAAAACTTGAAAAAACACTTGATTTCTTGAATTGTACTCAAAGTTAAAAAGTAACTTGCCGTAAGTTACTTATGCGTTTAGTTTGACATGTTCTTCTTCGAAGCATTCATACAGAATATATATTTGTCTAAAACTTTCTTGGAGCCTATGTATAACTCTTCGAAATACCTACAACATTCTGAGACACAATGCTCGTAAACAATTTTCGCAATTTTCTTTAGTTCTTTGTTTCTATTTAATATATCATTACAGTTTAATATATCCCCTGTAGGCAATAAATATTTATTATAAAAATTCTGATCATCCGAATCAGTGACTGAGGATAAGATTTCTTTATCCTGAGTGTATTTAGGAAAATAATTTTTAATATTCTTTTTGTCATCACGTTTACTTTAACTTTCGCAAGTTTTGTAAAATATAACAGACCTTTTTTAACAAGCTGAGTTGGATTTTTTATAGTTGCCAGAGTGCAGAGTTACTAGTACATTAAATTGGAATTTGTATATATGTATATAAAACAATTATTTACACTATTCAAGCATGCTTACACATTATATACAAAACTAATTTAGTATTTTAAATTAAATTTGAATTTATTATTCATCATTAATCATTGGCGGCGGCTGAAAATCTTAAAAATTAGCGGCGGCGGCCTCGCTGAGCCGGCTTTGAGCCACTCGAATTGAACCTCTGATCAGTAATTATCGATGTTAAAACTTTCCGCCCAGACTAACTAGTAAAGATATATTTACATTGTTTAAAGTAATTTTATTTAATCAGTAAGCGACTTAACCTTTTAAGATATATAAATATATATATATAAAATCGTCTCCTATCGTAGAAGGCTCAATTGATCTGAATTAATTTTTTCCTTAAACGTCTGCACAAATGTATTTGACTTGATATATCACATTTGGTCTAGCATACGCGAAAAAAAACATATGTTGTTTTATTTTCAAGAAATGGGCCAGTTTTGGTGCTTATAGTTATTATTGGTTGAGGTGATAAATACAGTTTTTGTCTATAGTTAATAATGCAAGCAAGAATAAAAGTTGCGATAATAATTGAAAATATAATAGATATATCTGAACTTAAGCTAATTACATACAATTTCTTATTTTTATCTACTAAAATGCTAATGGGGTGTTCATGTTGTATTTGCTCTAAATATAGATTTTCGAATTGTAAGTCCAAGTGTTTCATACATTTGTGTAGGTTTTATTCAAAACATTAATATTGTATTTTAATATTTGATAAGGAAGGTTCCTTCTTATCTTATTTCTAATTTGTTACAATCATGAGTTATTTTTCCTTTAAAATTTTTAAATGTGGCTATTCCTTGTACAATTTCTACTACTTCCGATTTTACTGTAGTTTCCATTTTACAATGTGCTTCCTTAAATCTTAAAATATTTCATTTTTCTAATGGAATCAAATTTTTTTTCCAAATTGTTTTTAACATCTATACTGTAAATTCTTTTAGATTTATCTGTTAATATTTCTGATGGATTCAAGAACACTGATTTGTTTGCTATAATTGGTAAGGGTTCAAATTGGATTCTGGCTAGGGGATTAGCAGAAGTAAGAATAAAGTTATTTTCTTGGAAAAGTACTACAATTTTCGTATTGCTATAACTATGGTAGTTGGTAATCAAACTTAGTTCTTTTGGCGTCAAAATGTCCGTGGGGATAACTCCCAATTTGCTGGAAAATATAATTTGTCCTATGTTAGCAACATGGTTATTCAAAAGCGATATGTCGTTGTTTATACTATAGGTCTGTTCGATAAATCGAACTTCGTCTTCTGTGTACCGTCCTTGAACTTCTTAATATATCTACTGACTAAAGTTTGTTGTTTGTTTATATGGGCAGTTATGTTAGTTATTTGTTCGGTCATAAAATTGTTTATATACGTCAAGTTACTTAGTTTATTATAGGTGTCCTACATTTTGGTTATAGGATCTTTTATTTCCTGTTCGTCGTCACTGTTCCTGGAGCCGGCGATGCACTTTAAGCCATTCCCTAGGATGTTAATTAGTCTCCTTTTCGACTTAGAGTGAATTTTTGTACACCGTGTCTAGAAGTCGCTCGTCATCAATTGTTATTCCTTTCAATGTGTTTAAATTATTAGAAATTAATGCTATTGTTTTTTCATACGCGCTTAAGTTTATAAAATGTAGGATTTTATCGTAGTAATTAACTGTCTTGAGTTCTTCTATCTTGATAGGTTGTTGTTCGTAAGGTCCTGTACATCAATATGCTAAGCAGTAACTGCTAGTACCAGCGTCAAGATTGTAAAAGTTAATATGTTCTGTCCTGTAACGGAAGGTATTAAAATATAATGTATTTATGAGTATCTTATTATGAATGTTTGATATTATTTTTATGTACGATTAATCCAGTTTTAGTTTTTACTGTCGTGTTGTAGTTCTGAGCCACTATCTCTATTCGATATCTAACTGACAAATTGTTTCCTAATCTTTTTTTTATTTTAACGAATATTTCTTCTCCCTCTACATATTCCTTGGGAAGAGATCTATTTTTGTTGTGGTAGGCAAGGTCAGTAACTTGCTTTTCCAAGAGCTTTTTCACTGTTTCTTCCCTATCTTTTCCTATATATTCTGGATTGCTACTAACTTTTCGTTCGAAGAATACTTCCATGGGTCTTCTACCTGTGACAGAGTGCACTGAGTAGTTATATTCCTTTACCGACCTTTCTAATAATTCTTGAAACGATCGATGTGTTTGTTCCTTTTGGAGACACCGCATTATTTCCTGCAGAGTCGAATGAAAACGTTCGACTTGTCCGTTAGAATAACTTGTATACGGAGCTGTATGAAATATGTTTATTCCAAACTCATTCTCTATCATAAATTTTATGGATTCTGAACAGAATGATTTTTCATTATCCATAATTATTGTTTCAGGGATAAGCGAGAATAAAGAATATCTCTTAATGGTTGGCGTATGACTTCCGTAGCTCTTGATTTTATTAGATTAGCCATAGCATATTTTGAAAGCTTATCTATTGCCGTGAGCACTACTAATATGTTCAAATGAACAATCTGACTAGGAAATTGTGGAATGAGCGTAGGTTGGATCTGGGGTCTCAGGGGATGTCTGTCAACACATTTTTTATTACCTATTTAGAATGTACCTATGTAGAATTTGGGTACGATTTTCCTTACAATTCCTATTGAGTCTTTATTATTATATTTTCTTGTTCTTCTTCACTAGTGATATCATCTACCGTTATTCGGCTGAACCTTATTTAAATTTTGCAAAATGCGCTGGATAGAGTTCTTGTATTCTACCTATGAAATTTTTTCTCAGTTTTAATACAATTTATGACTGATGGATTAAGATATCGTGTTAGAATGGATATTAATTGTTCTTCTGAGTAATTCTCTTCCGTTATAATATGACGGTGATAAGTGGGAAAGACTATCTTAAATTGATATGAAGACACAACATCAGTAAATAAAAATAACTGATTTTTGAATGCATTAATGGATGTTTCTACGCTGTGGATTAGATTATGTGATGAACTTTCATCCGAGTTTGTAGTAATGAGCAGCGTATATAATTGTGGTTCAGGAATTCTTGACTATGTCTTTCTAGGCTTATAGAATATTTCATGATTATATTCTTCTAATATTGCCCTCCACCTTTTCATTTTGCTATTAGTATTTTTGTTATTCAAAGCGTAAGTTAGAAGCTAATGGTCAGTATAAATTTTGACCTTTGCTAAACCGTATAGGTAATTTCTTAACGAATTAAGTGCCCAAATTATGGCTAGCATTTCTGTTTCATTTACGGCGTAATGTTCTTCCGCTTTATTTAGAGTCCTAGATATAAATGAGATGGGTTTTCCTCCCTGCGATAAAACTGCTTCGATAACAAAATTCGACGCATCCGTTACCAATTCGAAATCTTTACTAAAGTCTGCATAAACAAGGGCAACATCTTTAGAAGTGAGTGAGTTTTTTATATTAACAAAAGGTTCTTTGGCCTCATTATCTAAACTTATCATTAATTTTGCGGACTTACTTTTCGACACTCGTCCTGCTTGGACGAGCTTGGAATAATCTCTTAAAAATTTTCTATTGCTTTAACCTTTTCTGGATTGGTTTTTATACCAGGGGGAGTTATAATAAAACCCAAAAATTCAACCTCTTTTTCAAAAAATTTGCATACGCTTGGAAAACATTGTTATGTTTAAAATGTTCCTCTTCGCTTTTACTGAATATAATAATGTCGTCTATATATACATAGCAACATTTTTGGGAACTATCCATACCGAAGAGTTGTATGGAGATCTTGATGGTCTTATGATTTCATCATTCAAAAGTTTCCGAACTTGACTCTCCACTTTCGATTTCAATGAAGAAGGGTAATGGTAAAACTTTGTATAGACGGGTGAATTGTTTGTAGTTCTAATTTCCCCAACAACTTTGGTTTCGAATATACATTTACTATTGATTTAATTTTTTTCTTTTGTTCCGCTGACAAATTATTTATTTCAACTTTAATTTTATTTTAATTTAATAGAATTCACACATTAAGCGATTCAGTGCCCCTTTCCAGACATCTTAATTTATTTAATATTAATGAAAGTATACACTTTCTGATAAAAATCTTGTACAGCTTGACTACCCTGTATCAGAGTCGTTATTTGATATTCCAAAGTTGACAAGTCTAGCTTATTGCCATAATGGACAGTTAGCAGTATAAGAGTGCCTGTCAGTTTAAAGGAGTATTATCGGACTCTAATGCTATATCCGCATTCCCTACTACTTTGTTTCTAATAACACTAAAGATCCCAAAATACTTAGGGGTTACTTTAATTCGTAAATAGTCAAAATCAGTTCTACACTTTACTACCTCCGGAATTTTGTCCATGTCATTTAAATGGTCCGTATGTCTATTTATCTCCTGATCACCTATGTTTGTCACACTAGCACTAGAGTTAAGGGTATCTTGAATTACTCTTGACCCTTGCCTAACCAGCACAACAGCTGATATATTCGAAATCAGTGACCTTAATTCATCTAAGCTAAGTTGGGTGTTACCCGAAGGAGGTTCTTTAGTAGGAAGGATGGGAGGACGTATTAGATTATTGGAATTTGTTATTATTTAATTTTTTAAATTAAACCGTTTGTTTTGATTAATTTTAATATCATATGAATTAATTATCTTAATCTTAAATATATAACAATCTTTTATTTATAAGAGACTGGAGGGTCTCGTAGGAATCGCAGTTCTCTTTTTTGAAAAAAAAATTTTTTTTCGATACATATATTTTAATAATTAAATTGATTTTAGCTCTACCTTATTCTTTAGATGACGGTGTCTTTCTTATTGCCGTCTCTTTCCTGCTGGCTTTGCTTCACTTCAATTGACGGTTTCTACAGTTTTTATTTTCTTTCCTTATTCGTTACAGAGTTCTTTTATTTCACGAAAATTTTTTTCACGTATCTTTTATGATTTGTTTTTATTATTATTATTGCGGTACAGGCTGGTACATAAATACTCCCGTTTTGCTAAG
>QOCX01000666.1:78752-90199 GCA_005959815.1 Sarcophaga bullata | reverse complement strand
ATTTCCTATGGCACATAGAATTTAATTTTTTCGTTTAAAGATCGCAGTCTAATCAATATTAAAGCTCCTACTAGGTTGTGCCATATTGCGGGCATACAGGATTCATTGTTTACAACTTCGTAATACACAATAGATGACAGGGTTTAATCTAAAATCGACAATGAGTTAGCCGTTAAATCGAACACTGAAATGGTTGGTCAAATGAGGGCTAAACTTTGGCTCGATTAAAGAAAACTATGTCTTCTGAAAGTACATAGGTCAACTAATATGGGAAGAAATTGAAAAAAGATTGAAGCTGCGAAAGCACAAGATGAGAGATGTAAACAAAAACAGTGTTGTTTATTGACTTCAATGGGGTTTTTAGAGATATTTTACCACAATACAACTAAGTTTTTCTAATCAATTTGTAATTGTAAAGAGGACATAATTCTACTTCTGAACACCAATTAAAAGCAGTGAATTAGATTAGCGAAGATTGGTCGGTATGAACACCTTATACGTCAGATTTAGTTCCTTCTTACTATTTTAATATCCTGTTGGCAATAAGCAATAAGTTACGGTTTGCGTTGGATGGTTGCTCAGAAACTAAAAAAAAAACATTTTCTATGCGAGTTTGCGGCTCTGACGGGAAAGTAGGTAGACATTTTTGAGAATTCACCACTTGAATCTTTCGACTATCTATCTGCCCATGCCGTATATAAGAAGAGATATTGATTTAAAAAAGCTTTAATGATCAAAATGGTGTATTAACGATTCGAATGTCCTTAATGTTATCTACCTTATCGACTTTTATGAAATTTTATGTTAAATTACGTGACTAAATATCCAAGTTAATCAATGAAAAACTATCCTAGCCAGTGCCGTGTAAATGTCAAAGTTCATATAACTTTCCTTAGTTTGAAAGCAGCTATGCTTAGTGCACGTAGGTCTAAATACAAAGTTTTAGCACAAGATTTTTTATTTCCTATCTCTGGTAAATGTACCAATAATTCGAATAATAAATAATAAAGTTACAATAAATTTGAACAAAATACCACTTTGTATGTATAAAAGTTAATTCTAAATAATATACGTAAAGAAAAATACAAACTTCTGTGGTTTTTAGTTCATAAAATTTACTAACAAAATTAAAAAAACGCAAAAAGAGTAATAACTAATGCATATAAAATTGTAATATTATATACAAACACATACATTATTTGTTTTCTTTGTATGTAGTTGTGTTTTTCATACCATTTTCATTGTATTCTAATTTCCCTTTTAAGTCGTTTTCTTAAGGGAAAACCCAATTAAATTTCTTTTTATGTGTGAAGATAATCAACAACTTTGTTTGTACTTTGACCAACTACTTAATACACGTGTTCTGTTTGTCCCAGAAGATTTTTAAACGTATACATTTCAGATTAAGTAAATCTCTAATTAATTGCATTAACCTCACATTTGGTTAGGAAAATAAGCTATTAATTGTAGATATTCGTAGAGATATCTCAGAAGTGGAAAATTGGTTTAATTAAGTTCAGTTTTTGTTTGTTCACAAACGAAAAAAATAATACTTTGATCAAATAAATCATTTAAGTTTATTGAACTATTTTCAATTCTATAGGGTCTTTCATTAAGTGGTTTCCATTTTTAATTTTAAATAAAACAAATTTTCATCGATTGTTTTTCCCGTTGAAAGGCCTTTGTAATGACCTTATGAGTGGAATATAATACACGCCACGATTTCTCATGCGGTGGAGCTCATTTTCCATTTTACATGAATCAGAATACATTTTACTGATTCGTTTACACCTACTAATTAAGAAGATGCCATAAGAAAATGCCTAAAGGAGTCAATTCATATGATCGCCGTGCATAAAATGCCACGTGAGATGAACATGCCCTCAACTAGATTGCGCGTGTTCGTATAGCGCCGACCTGTTATCTAGAACATACAAATCAGTCCAAAAAGCGTTGACAATCATCAACCAAGACGCCGTATTCTAATAGATAGTGTGCTGTCTCATGTGGCGGAAGGTCACGGTTCAAACCGGTTCGAATCAAATCGAAATATGAAAAATATTTCTTCGAAGACGTCCTCTCAATAGATTTCTGGCAAAAACTCTGCGAGCAATAAAAAATTGAATGAAAAGTTTCTCAAAAAAATAAAAATAAAAAATCTAACATTCGGAGTCGACCTTAAACTGAGGTCCCGTTACTCATATACAAAAATATCACAAACAACATAAGTGTTGTGAGAAGTTAGGTCATAATCGTGGCTGAATGATTATAACGGCCAATTATATATGTACACATGTAGTCATCAATCTGTAATGCTTGCGTTGTAATGCATTTTACGCTCTTAGATCTCATAAGGATTAGTAATGCTCCATGGTCCTCAATGCTGAAAATAATTTCACGATTAAAAGAGCGCGGTTGAATGCAATATCCGTGCATGGTGATTGGGCAAAACAGACTGAATAAATGGCAACTAATTTAACGGAAGTAGCTTTAAAAAGATGGCAGTTGTCAACTATCCAAATTCGGAAGTTCGTGTTGGAAAATCCTTTAAAATTTGATTACATTTAACTAAAGTTCCAAAACTAAAAAGTAATTCAGTGGGTAGTGTATTGGCTTATTAGACGTGATGGTTCAAAACCCAGGTTAGACTTCTTCAACCAAATGGAGTATGAAAAATATTTCCCGCGTGTTTTCCTCTTAGCAGATTTCTGGCAAAATTACTTAAAAATTTACTTAAAAATCTGTCGTTCGAAGTTGACTTTAAACTGTAGGTTCCGCCAAACACACAATATAAGTGGTTTGAGTGGTCATAATCCTAAATGAATGACCAATTATGTGTATATGTACGTATGTATATATGTATTATTTGTGTAAACTAATTTCAAACTTGAATTATGATCCAATTTTCTTTGACTTTCATAGACAAAATTTGAAATAAATTTATAAAAAAAAACAAAAATATTTTGAGAAACTTTAAAAACTTAGAGGACTTATGGTGTGCTTTTTGAAATATCAAAAAGTAGTAGCCATGCATTGTATTATGAGGTAAGGCTTTTCTTCTTGTGGTTTTCTTCTATTGAGTTTATATTTTTAATATACCATTTTATTGTTTTCTCTTGTTTTTCCCTCTCCTTTCTTTTTTTTTTTTTTGATTCTTAGGCTTAATCCGAGTTATAAAGCACTGCAGACAATGGACGTTTATTGCATTACATTTAACATCAAATATTTGTAAAAAGATTGTGTTTTTTTTTGTTACTTAAGATTAAGAATTTTCACAATAAATGGACGACTTAACTTAAATGCCCATAAACTCTGGCGGAATATTTAATTATTGTGAATTAAAATTGTTTTTTTTTTTTAATAAAAAAAAATTATAAAAGTAAAGATTTTTTCACGTAAAAATATGAAACTAAAATGAACACGTTTTATGAGGCATTTAAATTTACAATAAGACCTGTTAAGCATGTGTTTCATTTAACTCTCATGTTTATTTAAAATAACCATGTTGTTGTATAAGCAATATAATACGTATACGCAGCGTATGTAGGGCGCAAAATAAATAAAAAATTTGAAAAACGTGTTCGACTTAAAGATATTGAACGAACGAAAAAATTTTATTTTATTTTATTTTATTAAAGTTTTTATAGAATTCATATTCACTTTAATGTATTTAAGCTCATGAAATATTTGCCAAATAAACTGAGATAACCTGTGGCATTTTGAAAAGGTTGCTTCGATTTTTGATACCTGAATTAGCATAGATACATACATACGTATATAGGTTAAGATTCATGCAAATTTTATACCCAAAAAAAAATCAATGTTAGAACTGTCCATAGTAATATCATGGAAAAATGCTTTCTAATGCTTTAACGGTATTTTTAACATGAACTTATTAAAGCACAAACACAAAAAAAACAAAAACATGACAGTGTAAACAATTGTTGCCTGCATACATTGAAATATTTCGCTACTCTAGCGGAATAATGCTTGAAGGTTAAATATTTCTGATTATTTTCGAATTATTTGGACAACATACATACATACATACATACATACATACATACATACATACATAATACATAATTAGCCATTACAACCCTTCAGTCAGGATTACGGCCAAGCTTCTCACACCACTTATGTTGTGTGTGTTATATTCATACTTGAGTGGCGGGACCTACAGTTTAAAGTCGACTCCGAACGACAGATTTTTTGAGAAGCTTTTCATGGCAATTTTATTTACTCTCAGAGTTTTTTGCCAGAAATCTGCTGAGAGGATGTCGCCGAAGAAATATTTTTTCATATTTCGTTTTTGATGTCTGACCAGAGATTCGAACCCTGGCCTTTCGTCTAATAAGCCAACAGACTACCTACTAGACTACGGCGACTTTGGACAACATATTCTTTAATATTAAGTAAGGCTACGTAGTTATGAAGTCGCCGTAGTCTAGTAGGTAGTGTGTTGGCTTATTAGACGAAAGGCCAGGGTTCGAATCCCCGGTCACACATCAAAAACGAAATATGAAAAAAATATTTCTTCGGCGACTTCCTCTCAGCAGATTTCTGGCAAAAACTCTGAGAGTAAATAAAATTGCCATGAAAAGTTTCTCAAAAAAAATCTGTCGTTCGGAGTCGACTTTAAACTGTAGGTCCCGCCACTTATGTATAAAATTAGCACACATAACATAAGTTGTGTGAGAAGCTAGGCCGTAATCCAGACTGAAGGGTTGTAATGGCCAATTATGTATGTATGTACGTAGTTATGATAGATGCTTGGTATCAGAATATGTACGTACTTAGAGTAAAGCTTAACTGTGATAACGCGAGATCATATTCAAAGAGAGTCGGTGTACAAGCCAGGCCAAAAACAGATTTTCGAAAGAAGTATATAGTCAGATAGAGATGGACTATAACATAAATCCTTATCCAGCAGTGACAGTAGTCACAATAGCCTAATTTCAAGTACTATGCGTGTAATTACAAAAGGCAAAAACGGCCCTTCCTCCAACGGCCCTTCCTCCAGGAAGGACATACGTGCAATATTGCCAGACTCCGCTGGACACGTATAGACACTTCGGTCCTTAAATCGTATAGCCATCCACCGCACAATAGTGATCCTTATGCCGAAAATCTCGTGATTCCAGCAGGAGCTGTGGGTCTAATTAGGAAGTCAGTGCCCTACTCTTGTCATGAAGTGATGAAAGTTTCTGGCCATTAATTTTTCGACATCGTTGACCTAACTCTCTAAAATTTGCAGCAATGACAAGATTTATTTTGGATTCGGGATGTTTTTCCGTAGGAACTAGTAGACCCCTGGGTAGAATTAATTGTGGTATTACAATGGCAAGAAATGAAGGTCTAAGTGGGATCATTTCCTTCGAAAGGGACCGTCCCCTAAGCTAACCTAACCTAAGAAAAAGTTCATAAACGTGCACGTTTAGGCTTCAATGGATTTAATAGTTTTATGATCGATTGTTTAGTATCTGTCTGTAGAACTCTCGATACTTCTCCCGAAATATTAGCAAAAAGTTGTATAATCAAATAACAAAAATACTGCCAATAATTATTTTTATTTTAAAATTGTCGCCTAGGATGCCATAACCAAATATTTAAATTTCTGTATAATCCATATCCATATCAGCAGTACGAGTAGAAATATGTATGTTTTACTACAACAATTGTATTTGCATTCGTTTAAATTTAATTAATTTGAAAATTTTTTAATTTATTGGCTTTAAAGTCCAGGGAGTGTCTTTTGTTTTGTCAACGGGTATTAAAATTGATGCGAATATTCAATTGCCAGACACAACAACATGGTAGAAAATATCATCAATAGTGACAGAACATTTAAAATCATATCCTGTTCATAACGTTTATATAGAGCAGCGAGACAATAATTTAAATAACTGTTATTTCAGTTACACTTACGTATACATATGTATATACATAGAGGCAGGCGTATATATTGTTGGCTTGTTTTTTTCATTAAGAAAAGCGTACGTATTTACGACTATTTGTCAAATGTTTGACGTCTACATGAAACTCATTGTGTTTCATTGCACTGTGAATATAAATTAGAAATAATTATGAACAATTGACAGACAATTGAGTATAACGTCGCTTTGAAAATTGTTGTGCAACAACACAACACACAAATAATTTATTATTTTTAAATATTTGACAAATGAATGGAGGGTACTCGTATATCCATATTTGAATATTATTTTATGGTTTGGAAACACAATGTTTTTTGTTTTTTTTTTGTTAATTACTTACCAATTAAAGGGTTGTAATGCATTAGTAGTTGTTAAATATTCTGACACAAATGTTTTGTATTCCACAATTGTTAAATATTTAAAGAGTATGGAATTATCTGATTAAGCTTTTAAATGAAGCTATTAAATTATAATTAGTTTCTACATTCATTCAATTAGAAGCTAGGTCGTAATACTGACTGAAGGGCTGTAATAACCAAATAATGTATGTAAGCATATATGTTGATTAAACTATTACGATGACATGAAAATAGATAAATTACGATTTCCTATTTTAGACCAAAATTTCCTGAGTTCAATATGATTCGCCTTAGAACTTGATTCTGTATGTTAGCCCGTACTGAATGTCCTTATGAAATGAAGGACAGACGTTCATACCGTACAGACAATGCAATGGATAAGACAAGGTTCGTAAAAGCAAGTATCTTCCGATATCTGAAAACGAAAGGACAATATCCAAATTAACCGAATGTCCTGTAACATGTCGTAGATTGCTAGCTTCGTTCCAGCTGTGGCCAGCTCGTCAGCAATGCAATTTAAGAGTTAACTTTGAATGAAGCGAAATATCTACAAGAAACACTGGGCATTCATTGACAAGAACGGACATTGAAACTATGTTCGAAATATGAAAAAATTATTTTTTGGGCGACTTTCTTTCCTTCAGCGTAAATAAAATTGTCATGAAAATTTTCTCAAAAATATGTCGTTGGGAGGCGACTTTAAATTGCAGATCTCGATGCTAATGCATAAAATTAACACACACAACATAAGTGGTATGGGATGCTAGATCGTAATCCAGACTAAAGGGTTGTAATGATCAATTATGTATGTTTTGTGTGTATAACTATTAAAGTAAGTAAAGATACGTCATTTCCTTTTGAACATCTTCAAAATGTTGTGCTCTCCAGACAGCTTCGTCTGTCTTCTTCAAGAAATCTTAAGCAAATCTAAGCATAATTTTGGATGGATTTAAAATTTTTTATTTCATTAAAGTGCATTAAAAAATTTCTCCCCATTAACTGCCTACAATAATTGTTTTCGATTTTAACAATAACAACGATGATAATTTAATTTTCCATTTAACCTGTTTCTTGTCATACGTATACCATTGAATACATCATTAATATAATAAAAGGAAAGTAAAAAAATTCAAAATAAAGAGTTCATTGTCAAGGTTTTCCATTTCCAAGGGTTATTTGTATAAAATGTGCACAACAGGAAAACAGTGGGAAATGTCTTGCATGATTATGAATGACTTTTTTTCTTTATCTTTATCTTTCTCTTTCTCTTTCTCTTTTTAAAGAAATTATTGTCTTTTATTTGGTGTGTGAAAGCATTCATAGATTTTGACACACTCATGTATTTAATAAGCATTGACTGGCTGATACATTTAATATTCAAAACATTTTCTCACTTTCACTTTCATTTTCGTTTTCATAATCATTGTCATTGCTTTGCAGAAGAAACACGACTTCCTTAACGGATATGGAAAAGAAGGGTAATGCAAAATGAAGGTTATTTCATCCCTTCTTTTTTTAGGTTTTTAATTTATTTTTAAAAATGAAACCCACACATACATACGAAGATATTTTTCAATTCTTTCAGTTTTTTTTTTTCTTTAAAATTACAAATCAAAATATTATTTGAAATGTTAAATTGAATAGAAAATTTTATACGTATTAAATAGTTATTTAAAGTCTATGCGTATAGTGGGAATTATACTTAAAAGTAGAGTGAAAGAATGTTTGTATTTATTTAAATGTGGACAAAAATTAAAATAGTGCAGTATTATAGGTATGTGGTGGTAATCGAACCCATAACTCTCACGCTAATGCCTAACAAACTACAAACTAGACTACCAGGGTACCCAAGTTAAATGTTACAGTAAGAACTTGAATAAAAGGAAGAGAAATAAAATATTGAAAACACCTATTCGAGGTATTATAAAGGGTGATTCAGCAAAAAATGTCCTTTCTTATTTTTAAATAAACTTTTTTACACAGATGTGACTGTAGTCGCCGTAGTCGGGTAGGAATTGTGTTGGCTTCTTAGACCAGGGATTACCATTTCATAGCACAATTGTGCAGAGAGAATTCACACACATTGCTTATGCTCTTTTGTTTTATTCGTCATCAGGACTTCGCGAGTGCACATGTTTGGGCGGATTGCAATGACATTTTTTTTTTCAGGCTTACACTCAATCCTAATCGGCCTTATATGTTCTTAAAGGACATTTAAGACAATTAAATGATAAGGAAAGGGAACAGCTTTTTTGTAGACTAACGCAAATTTTTTTTTTTTTTTTGGAAAAATTAAAAGGTTTCTTATTAGTAGGGGAGGAAATTTATGAACCCAAAAGTAGCCTCCTACTAAATGTCTAAAAAACATTCCCCTAATTATTGGAATCAAAAATATACAACTCAATGGCATGTGATGAAATGTAATATCGCAAATAGCGTATATTACTAACATTTTTCTTTGACAGTAAATAAATAAATTCTCTCAATTTGTTTTTTCTCTCTCTTACTCACTAATCCATAACCAAAAAATTTTTGGTAACCTCTGTCTTAGACACAGTTTCGTTTATTTAAACTTAAAGATTGAAAGCATTTAATGAAAGACCTTATATTAAGACAATAATATCCTGGCATAAGCCAATTGATTTTTTTATTTAATCTCTAAGTAAGAAGTATGATAATTAAGACCCTTATATAATGTAAGTAGCAATAAACAATTTGTAACCATTGTCTAGTAGTAGGCACTGCATTGGCTTGCTAGACGTGAGACAATGATTCAAACCGAAGATCAGACGTTTCATATTTCTTTCTATGGCTTCCTCTCAGCAGTCTTCTGGCAAAAACGATGAGAGTAAATAGAATTGCCAATTCAAGTTTTTGCAAAAATCTGTTGTTCGAATTCGATTTTAAACTGTAGGTTCTGTCTGCTACTTTTGGATAAAAGTTAACACACACAACATAAGTGGCGTGAAGAGCTAGGTCGTAAAACTAACTAATTAAGAAACCTAAAGGGAAAGTCGCCGTAGTCTAGTGGGTAGTGTGTTGGCTTATTAGACGAAAGGCCAGGCTTCGAATCCCCGGTCAGACATCAAAAACGAAATATGAAAACATGTTTCATTGGCGACGTCCTCTAAGCAGTTTTCTGGCAAAAACTCTAAGAGCAAATAAAATTTTCATGTAAAGTTTCTCAAAAATCTGTCGTTCGGAGTCGACTTCAAACTGTAGGTACCAACACTCATGTATAAAATTAACAAACACAACATAAGTGGTGTGAGAAGATAGGCCGTAATCCTGACTGAAGGGTTGTAATGGCCAATTATGTATGTAAAGGGAACATAATTTTAAATTTAAAGTGAGTCTTTCAAATTTATTAGAATTACTATGTACTTAGAATTATTTTCTCTACTGTGGCAGTTAGTTGAAGTTTGTGGTAAGCACAAGTATTTGTTGCTTAAAACTATTTATGCTGTTACACAAATATTTCCTTACAAAAAATTGTTTAAAATGTTGCCAAATTTTTTTTTTTTTACTTTTTTTCTTCTTTGTAATACAAAAATTTCTTTCGAACAGAATTTTTAAAGCAAACAATCATTTGCTTATCTTAAAATAAAAAAAAAGAAAGGAATGGAACGGAAAGGAAAGGATAGAAATGGAAAACATGTTAAAATACCAAAAGAGAGTATATTGCTTTACATTTCTATGTAATGGTATTATTATTTTAAGAATTTATATGTTTACATAGAGATTTCTTTCCTATTTTTCTTTTTTTGTTTTTGTTTTGCATTTTATTTGCAGAATATATATTTGCGTTCATATTTTTATGGGTTTTTTTAATCTTTTTTGTATATACAACAACTATCTTATGCAAATAAGCGTGAGTAGTTTATCATTTAGCCGGAAGCCGGTTATAAAATTGACAAATTTCTTAACATGAATGTGTGCATATATTTTGAAAAAAGAAAAGAAACATTCTGAAATAAAACTAAAAAATTGTTGAAGCACTTATGCCTGACAAGATTTATGGACAATTTGTTTTCATTTTAGTTTATTTGCAAGACTCTTAAAGCAGTTTCTCGATGACGAAGATACCGGCACTGTCATTATTCTTGTGTAAAGTTATACTTTTGTTTGATACTTCGAAAAAAAAACTGAATTTGAATAGATTGCAGAGATTCTTAAATATGCTGGTAGCACTTTTATAATTACAAGGCCTTATAAAAGTTAGACTAAATAGTTCGTAGGCTAACACACAGATACGAAATCCGCATAAATTTTAGTAACAGCTGTTTAGTCTCAGTAACAGCTGAAAAGTCGCTGTAGTCTAGTAGGTAGTGTGTTGGCTTATCAGACGAAAGGCCAGGGTTCAAATCCCAGGTCAGACATCAAAAACGAAATATAAAAAAAAATATTTCTTCGGCGGCTTCCTCTCAGCAGATTTCTGGCAAAAACTCTGAGAACAAATAAAATTGAAATGAAAAGTCTCTCAAAAATCTGTCGTTCGGAGTCGACTTTAAACTATAGGTCCCGCCACCTATGTATAAAATTAACTGACACAACATATGTGGTGTGAGAAGCTAGGTCGTAATCCTGACTGAAGGGTTGTAATGGCCACTTATGTATGTAGTATGTGAATAGTCTCAGACCGTGTTAACCAGCCTTCTTAGCAAAAGTAGCGACACTAAAACAACTCCATGCTGCCATCACATTCTCACAGAAGGCATTGTTTCCATACAACGATGCATGTCAAGCCTCGTATTCTAGAAGTTGTTCTAGTAGACCAGTTAGCTTAATAAAACTGGAACAAAGCAATGAAAAGATGTAAAAAATAGTTCGGGGATTCTTTATAAAAGTTTCATATTCCCAAAGGAACGAAAAAACAAAGAAGATAGAAACTTTATTGAGGCCATTGTAGTTTGCATGCGCTACAGATAATAAATTTATAAAATTTTTGAATAGTCATTACATTTAAAAGACACTTGCTTACGGCTGTTGTGTTATTGCTTCTGTGTGAAAATTGAGCACTTTAAGTAAGTAACGCGGTCTGGACATCTATTGGGAAAAGCTTGCTGGTAAACACATACCATAATTGTGTGTTTACAAACAACAAACGGATGCTCTCGTTACAAACGACTCGACTGGTTAGATTTTTCAAGTT
>QOCX01000666.1:66645-76746 GCA_005959815.1 Sarcophaga bullata | reverse complement strand
GCTAGGCCGTAATCCGGACAGAAGGGTTGTAATGGACAATTATGTATGTGTGTAAGGGTACTGCTGCTAATGACTTAATATTCTTGCATAAAGTCCCAATATGACTTTAAGAGAGTATTTAGAAGATCTTTTGAACGAACGGTTATGTACTCGCTAAACCTGAAACAAAAGTCAACTGAAAAACATATTCACGAGAGCATGGCGGCAGAAATGAACATAAAACGCTAAACAAACTGGTACATTGAATTCCAAAAGGGTTAAATAGTGTGCTTGATCTTAAGGAATATCTTACTTAAAATTGGTTATAACATTTTAATCTGTATACTGGGCTTTTGAATTATAATTTTGGTTTGAGTTCTTCTTGGTGGTACTTGCATTTTAAAGATACAAAAATATGAAGTTCCCAGAAACTTTTCCTATTTTTTTTTTTTGGATTTGTGAAAAAATTATTAAAAATTTTTTGTGTTTATAATAAAGAGAAATAAATTAATGAAATAAATATTAAAAATAATCAAAAAAAAAAAATAAATATAAAAACAATCAATTATTTTAACATATTATTGCTTAAAATTCATGCAGTACCTAGACTTTTGCTGTCCACTGTATATGAGTTATTCTGATAATTTCTTTAGATCTTATTACCATGCTTTAATATGGTCAAGTGTAGTCAATCGAATAACAATTGTTGGGTAAGCCTTTATGTTCTTTTTTTTTTGTTACATTTACTACTGTTTTAATGCACTTAACAAAGGAGTTGAAGTAAACCATCCTTAACTGGTTAAGTTTTTGTACCATGGCAAATGTGTTCGTACCAGCAAATGTATTTGCAACTGTCAAATGCACTCCTAATTATAAATGATAAAGTTTTATTTTTGGATTTTGCAACTAGGTCAACCACAATTAAAAACAAAAAAAAAAACATAATAATTTTCATTTAAGAACTCATCTCTCGTTTTAATTGCTGCTAAGCAACCTTAAATGGAATAGAAGACAGCATTTAAATTGTATTTCTTTAGTAACTGCAAAGAAAGTTTTTCAAAAGTTTTTAATTTAAACAGAAATAATATTTTCGTTCATTATTAAGAATTTATTAATTGGATAAAGTATTCTTTAAATTTGCAAATATTAATGTGGCAATTCGATTGAAGCGAAAGAAAATCAAAAAGCATTTGCAACAAAAATAATCACAATTTTTTCTCTTTGCAATGGACGCTCTCTAGATATTCCATTTGGTTTAAAAAGGAGTATTTTCTGAATATTAAAGCATTGAAAGGAAAATATTGTCTTTGTTTTAAAAGTTTTGATTTTGCTTTTTGTTTTGTTGCTTACCGGCGAGTTTCAATTTTGCCATACTTTTTTCAAAATATCAACTGTTATCTCAACAATGGCCGCTGTAATGTTATGCTATCATAGCTCTGTACACAATAGACTTCCTTGCAAATTTTATTGATCACATCACAATGAGAAACAAACTCGCCTCTCAGTCAGAGTGGTAGCCTTCATGCTAAAAGCTCACTTGAGCATCATGGCGGGCCCGTTGATGACTGCCTCTCAGTAACTATCATGTATATTTCGCTATGATTATGTGGGAATTTTGCCATCGTTTGGCTGACGCTTCATCACTTAATTAAGGCCAATTCTGTTGAGCTATTGTATCGAACAACTAACTCCCTACCTCAGGGAAATGAAGTTGTCAAGCTTGATACAGTTTTGCGTACCAGGATCTAACTGAAATTTCTAGGACGAACTGCTACATCGGCACGATTAAGCAAAAGAAAACCTTCTCTGTTTCATTGAACGGCTGCAGATCTTTATATTCATTAGGTCAACCAATCAACACACTTGAGAGAACTGCGTACAAAGACTATGTTAACGTATTTCGAATCCGCATGATATCACAGTCATCGCCTATCTTGAAAAGAGGAATAATGTATACTAACGATTCATTATATAGCGTTGAGCGAAATTTTTAATCCAACCCTTTTCCTTATAAGTACGTATATAAAGGGTGGGCCATTTAAAAGTTTAAATTTAAAATGCAATTAACAAAACCAGTTTGAAATTTTGCCAAATTTATTTTTTTAAGCAGTACAATTATTCTGATTAGAAATAAAATATTACTTCATTCACACGGCTGCCGCGGTTAGCCTTAGAGTACCTCATTCGATCGGGTCCAATTTTCGTGCAATTTTACGAGTGTATGGGGATCGTATCTTGGCAATGGCATTACGAATATTGCATTGAAAAGTTCAATTTGGCTTTGGTTTGTCGACATAACACTTTTTTAACAGCTCGCCTCGGATAATAGTTCAACGGACTCAAATCGCAGCTTCTTGGCGGACAATTGATTTCACCATTTTGACTAGTTAAACGGCTATCAGACGTTTGACGGAATAAATCGATTGTGACATGAGGATGTTTGGTAAGTTGCACCATTCTGGTGAAACCCAACATAGTTCACATCGAGTACCATGAAGAATGGATACAATGTAGAAAAAAATTGATTTTCAGAGCCCCAAATACGGCAATTTTGCTTATTAACATACCCATCAAGATAAAAGTGAGCTTCATCCGAAAAAAGAATTTTTTTTAACAAATTCGACATCATCGTAGAGTTTCTCGTTGACTAATCCAGCGAAATGAAAAGGAAGCGGATTGTCATTCGACTTCAAATCTTGAACCAATTGAACTTTGCAAGGCTTCATACCGAGATCTTTTCGCAATATTCAATTTAAACTGGTGAAACGTTCAATTCTTGTGAACTATGACAAGTTGATATTGACTTTCAGACACCTCTTTGAAATGTTTGGGTGTACGCATTGTACAAGCATGCTCACGCATTAACAATGAATGGCGCATTAACAATGAAACCAGTTTCACGAAATTTGGCAATAAACTTGCGTATACCAGACACCGGTGGTCTGACCAATTGTCTTCGTTTTGAAAATAAATTTTCAATAAATTGCAACGTTGCTTAAGCGTACATTGATGCAGTACGTTCAGTGGAGATTCCAAAATGTTCATTGTTATTTCAATATAGATTGGTAGTTCCGTCAGTTGCTACGTTTACTTTTATTTTAAATTTGCCCAGAAGCATAAAGTAATAAATGTAGAAAACAAACAAACTAAAATATTAATTAATTATCAACCTTTTATATTTCACCTATACAGCTTATAATTATAAAATGTACTCTTTGATTTCCGAAACATTCTTTGATAAGTTAATTTATATTTTGATATAAAAACCATCACAAATACAGGACTCCCCCTTCAACTACGTTGACAACTGACAAAACTTCCTTAATAATTATTGAAAAAAAAGAAAAAGTTTTTAACCTTTTTTTTTTGGAAATACAAAAAAAAATTCTTTCGATAATCTGATAAAACCATCACCTCAATCAACCGTCACTACTTTAACTGGTTCTGTAATATTTTGTTGTCACACACCATTATAAAAAATAATTCATTTATTTTTGAGTATCAGAATACTTCAATCAGCAAATATTACCATAAATTTTTATTTATAATTGGTTGAATAATTTCATATTCGTTTTATTACTTAACGAACACAAAAGAGCCAAAATGTGACACACAAAATAAAGAACAAGAAAAAAGAGAAATTTAAGTGAATTGAAGCGAAAAATGTCATATTAAATTATCACACAGTGACAGTGAATGGAGCGTATGAGTGATGTGAATAAATACCAGTACTGTTACTGATGAATAAATTACTCAAACATTGTGTGATTGATTAATACAATTTGAACAACAAAAAATACAATAAAAAAGTGATAAGAAGTAGGATGTGGCAATAATCTTCATAATACCACAAGTAGATATTTACCGGAATAATTTTGATTATAAACTTTTGCGATAAATATAAGTTTTCTTTTTTTTTATTAAATATGTTTGCATTTAATTAATTAATTAATTAATTTCAATGATTTTTTATGTGAAAATGGTGTAGACTTTTGCCGATATTTTAATTGTGTATCATGTTTCTTGTTAATATACCTAAAGAGTAGCAGCTTTAAATAATGATGTGTAATTAATCTGAGGGATATTGTGTTGATTTTTTATCATACAAAATTACAAAATTTGTGTTGAAAGAAAATTTTGGTGAAAATGTAACGTTAAATAATTTAAAAATTTTTAATAGATTTTCCAACCTGTCAATCATAAAATTTGAGTCACATAAACGTAATAAAAAAAAAGATTTTATTGCCTTGCCAGTAGTAACAAGTGACAATAAAATTATATTTTAAAAGCAATTCTAAAACGATAAGCTGATGTTTGTTACACGGATTTATTAATTTTTATTTATTTTTTTTCTGTATTCCAAGTCAACTATTCGTACGTTTTTATTTTCATACTTAACTTTATACACTTAAATCCAAAATAATCCCGTCTACATAGTTCAAAAATATCTTTGAACATATTTTATGCCAAAAACATGTCAAGATGTTTACGTAGTTGGAATTTTTCAATAAATTATCAAATATATGTGAACTCCATACATACATATATAACTGGTAATTACAACTCATCAGTCAGGTTTACAACCTGTCTTCATACACCCCTTATATTGTTGTGCTAATTTTATAACTGAGTGGCGGGACCTACAGTTTAAAGTCGATTTCGAACAATAGGTTTTTTGAGAAACTTTTTCATGAGAATTTTTATTTACTCTCAGAGTTTTTTCCAGAAGACTGGAAGGTGCCGTAGGAATAGTTTTTCATATTTCGTTTTGTTGGAGATGTTTGATCAGGGCTTTGAACCGAGGCCTCACGTCTAATAAGCTAACACACTGCTACCGCAAGTGCTGCGACTAGACTATCGGGACTTCCGTACATATATTACTAAATAAGAAAACAACTGGCATACATAACAAATATGAATCAGAGAAAAACAGATAACAATTTCAGCTAAAATGACCACAAAGAATGTATGAAGAAATGAAAAATTACGACCTAGTTTCCTACACCACTTATGTATGTTGTGTGTATCAATTCTATGCATGACTTACAATTTATTTTTTAGAGAAATTTTTCATGACATTTTTATTTACTCTAAGAGCTTTTGCCAGAAATCTGATGAGAGGCAGTCACCGGAGAGATGTTATTTCATATCTCGCCAAAATATCTAGCTAAAATACTACCTACTAGACTACGGCAGCTACAACTTTAAACAATATTTTTAAGAGGGGCTTCCAAATTTGATAGTTGTTGGAGTAACGTCTGCCAAATTAGTCGCCATTTATTCTGTTTGTCTTGACAAATCATCATGAATGAGTATATTCTATATGTATTGAGTAATAAATTTTCAAGAGTAAGGAAAATCAAGAGACTCTTGACATGACATTCTTTATTAGTTGGGAAATACACCAACACATTTACATACTTACTCATCTACTTCCTTGTTAAAGAAGAGTAATTGAACATCTAAACATTTACTTAGGCCAGCAACCGTGATTAACCGAAGATTTTGTTTGAAGGCGGTCAAACACATACGATATTTTTATTGGAATTATTTTTAATTCACTTTTGTTTTTCTTATTTACGAGGCTTATCAATATTTTTAACATCAAATAAAAATAGACGCAGTCTAGAGGGAAGTGTGTTTATTTTAAATCTCAAAATATAAAAAAAAAATATTTCTCTTGGCAATCCTCTGTAAGAAGCTCTGAGACTAACAAATTGTTTTGAAAAATTTTGGTGCAATTTGTACTTCGTTTCACTTCGACGTGAAAGTGTAAGGCTTAAAGAATACAAATTAATGCATCCAACAAGGGTGGTGAGCGATCAGATCGTAAAACTGTCCAAGAATAGAATTAACTCTGAAGTAAGCTGCAGTCTAGTAGGCAGTGTGTTGGCTTATAAGCCTTAAGGCCACGGTTCAAACCCCAGGTCAGACATCTCCAACAAAACGAAATGTGAAGGAAAATATGTCTTCCGGAAGAACAGATTTCTGGCAAATCCTCTGAAAGTAAACGCGACTTTCTCTCAGCTGATTTCTTAAAAAAAAAATTCTGAAAGTAAGAAAAAAATTGCCATGAAAAGTTTCTCAAAAATCTATCGTTCGGAATCCGATTTAAACTGTAGGCCCCTTCATTCATGTAATGCCCAATTATAAATTAGGTTGTAATAATCAATACATAATCATACAAAATATGTAACACTGAAGCACAATTAGAAATTAAAAACGATGATCTAATCATATCGATAGAATAGAATTAGAAGTGAAAAACTATGACCTATGTATACAATTAAGTAAACGAAAGAATATCAATAAAAAAACAAAAAGTTATTAATGATTCAGAAGAAACAATAACGTTGCTCTAAACGCTTTAGTCGCAATAAGTGGGCGAACATCCATTAAGGAAAATTAATGACAAACTCAATTTATTTTAAAATCAAATTAAAAACGCAAAGTAAATTTGGCGTAATACTTAAACGCAGATCCTTATTATGATACTTACAAATTAATGAAGGTTATAAATTAATCCAATAAACGTTGAACAGGAGAACGTGAGTGGCTACAATTCAATTGTGGCCCAGCAAATAAAAGATTTATTTTAAAGCACAGGATAATTAATTTGTTGTTGACTAAACACTTGCGATACACGTAAAACGGTGTCTTTAACGCTGTTATAAAGCGGATTTATAAATTAAACGTTAAGCACGGATAAATGAATTATAAAATTGCCGTTATTTTTGATAAATGAATGATGCTGAGATGCACACGTAAACACACACACGTTTATTGTGTTAACAGAAACACAATAATTATAGGCTCAAACAAATTGCCTGCCAGTAAAATTACTTTCAATTAAGAATCCAATTAAATTAAGAAACAAAAATAATTAAAAATTTTGAAAATGTTCTTTCTTTTTCGGTCTTAAATTTAACGAACAGGTGTATTTAAATGTTAAAGTTCGTTTATATATTTTTAATAATTCTTTCCCATTAATTGCCAATTTAAAAATTGTGAATCACTTCGTACACACTTTTTATCGCACGTTTAACCGAAAAACTAAAATTAAACTAAATTCACGTACGTTACGTTAAATCACTTCGGTGTGACTGTTATATTTTTAAATTATTTAAAAATAACTTATGTTTTCACACTTGTTTTGCTATTTTACTCGTTACAGGTCACGTTGATATTGAATTCTGTGTTGAGAGCGCGTAAAAATTATTGCCTTCAGTTTTATTTTCTTTGTTTTTATGATCCTGGCACAATGATTTTTCGTTAAGAGAACGCAACAGGCTGACAACGTATGAATAACTCAGGTTGTTTAGCAACGGCAGCTCGGTTTTATATTCAAAATCATGAAAATGTTTAATCAAAAATAACAACAACAACAATAACGGCAGCAGTAACAGCAACAACAGACAGTAAAGAAGATGAAAACACATTCAAAAACTAAGAATTCACAAACGAATCGAAAATGTTTGTTGTAGAGCATGCGTTGTTAATTGGTGTATGTGTGTGTGTGTGTGTGCGTGTATTAAAAGGAACATCTATACATATATATACACATTATACCCACACAATAATAGACAAACACGAACTCAGCCAGCAAGTAAAACATCCTGTTGCGTTTTCAAAAGTTTGTAAAATATATAAATATGTTGCAGCAACATTGTTGCTCAACATGACATAAAAATAATACAGTGTTTACTACAGAATATTCTTTATTTTAATTTGATTAAGAATTTAAAATTCTAACTGAATTAAATAAAATAAACTCGTTTATTATAATCCTAATAAAGACTTACTTAGGATCTAAAACTTTTGGTGCTTTTACAGGTTTTTTCAGTTAAAGGCAATCAAATTTGTAATGCATTTCAACGGATTAGATGGATGAAGCATGGAATTTTTTTTTTTAAATTTTTTTATTATAAAGGATCAAGAAGAAATTAGGGTGTCAATAAAAATAATAAAAGATAATCAAACTTTGAAGCCTCTAGCAAATAATTCTGTCTGAGTTCAAGACTTTCATTGTATTTACTCTTCTGGTTGGCCAACATCTTTGTGGGTTCCATTCAATATTAGCTGCCGCAATATCTACAGAGGGCCTTCTAGGTCCATTTTCTCTCCCGAATTTCAACTTCTATTCTGCAAATATTAGCTTTAGAACCTCTAGAACTATATCCTGGAAAGAATCTAATTCTGAATTTCCCAAATTCAGACAAAACTTCAGCTGTCCCAAAGTACAACGATAGATAGTTTGCAGACATAGGACATTCACATCATTGTAGCGGCTACAAAAATGTCTAGCACCGATAAGATTGTGGCCAATAATTGTCGAACTAGCATGTGCAGGTAGGATTTACATACACACATACATAAATGGTCATTGCAACCCTTCAGTCAGGATTACGACCTAGCTTTTTACATCACTTATGTTGTGTGTGGGGCCTACGGTTTTAAGTAGACTACGAATGACAAATATTTTGAGAAAATTTTCAAGGCAAATTTTTATTTACTCTCAGAGTTTTTTCATTTTGTTGGATATGTTTCACTTGGGAAATGTCTAATAAGTCAGCATACCACCTACAGAACTACGGCGACTTCTGGTAGCATCTACTCAAGCAAAATTGACAAAGAAAGTAAGTCAGTTATACTGAAAATAATGCGATAGAGAACAACAGGCTTAGAGAAGTCACCTAATAGTCACTCACAGGGAATGTTTTTTCCATGTTGACTTTATGAATCCGCATACGATATGTAATGTTGAAATGCCACAAATTTAAGGAAGAGCACAAAATGTCAGAGACACAATTAATATGTAGATTGCCAGCAGAAACTGAGAAATACTGAACATGTACAACCCTTCATAATATGCGCAATCACGATAAAAGTGAGCAAAGGAAAATAAGCAAAGTACAAAAGAAGACTGCATATTTGAATTCTGGTCTTAGTAAATTATACTTTATGATCATAGAAAAGCTATAGCTGCGGGTGTATTACATATAAAAATATTCTTACCAAATAGTAAGCAACAACTTCCATAGCACACAATCAATCTTAGTTTACATGAAGTTAAAGGAAAGTTTTACTTTCGCCAATTTGAAATGTTGTATACCCAAAGGCGTATTGCAACATGTGCCAGCCATTCGGCCTATCTTCAATTTTAAATTACAATAAGAAATATAAAAATAATCCGAACGAACCAAAGTGTCTAAAAAGGTCCTGTTGCATGCTTTTAAAAAGAAAAGAAAATAAAAACATGTTTATGGCAACAATCTAATGTAAACAAATATTAACTCAACAATGTTGCTAAACAAATAACCCCCAGGAAAAACATTATATTGGTTTCAAAACGAAATTTATGAATGAATTTCATGCTGTTCTCATTTACACCTGCTCATTGCATCCCTCTAAATTAGAAAAACATACAGAATCTGTATGTATGTTGTCACTGTGTTCACGTACGTGTAAAGGTCAACATGAGAGTGATTGTGTGAGTGTTAAATAATTATTTTAATATAATATTTATTTGCATATTAATAAAAATCTTTTCATATTGGTGGTCAGTGTTGCCATTAGCGAATTATTTTATCGACTTAAATGGATAATAAAAATTTTCCAATTCTTCTTTAATGGAACAACGGCTTTTTAAAATTAATGAGATAAATGCAGAGAATGGTTTAGTTTATGAAATACGAGTTTATCATTTCGTATAGGCATAGAACATCAAAATGTCCGATACGCTTAGACAGATTAGACAAGTTGCTGATGTCGTCTATACATCTGTCCACTGAACGTTACTTAAGCTCTGCTTAGTAACTATTGGATTAACGTAAATGATGATATAATTTGAGTGAGAATGATCATAAACCGCAAACGCCAATATAGTTTGTTCGAAAATCAAAAAAAAGGGGTTGGCATAAGAGATTTATATTCGAAAAAAAAAATTTCTTCAACTTTTGTATTGATTTGTACATGGAACAAAATCCGTGAAAAATTCAAAGCTAATTAACAACCAATGGCAACACTGTGTCTAATTTAAGTTAAAAACAAATACGTTACTCTTTTTATTTAAACCCTACGCTATCATACTCCATTGTATTAAGTTGTTATAATGTTTGTTTC
>QOCX01000666.1:50298-64624 GCA_005959815.1 Sarcophaga bullata | reverse complement strand
CTGGATCAAGATTTAGAGGCCTTCAATGTTTGATTTTCTAGAAATGGCTGCAGCCGATAAAGCTGATTATCACTCACGGGGGATATCCAATCAATATCCGCGAACTTTGTTTTCAAAGTAAAGAATTATTGCCAAGTGGACTGTGCGGGGAATCTGCGAGTATCTTCCTACGCAGAAGTCTATCGCCACTGTGCCCAAAATGTTTACCGTCTAACAATGCGGCCATACATCCAATGCGATTGTTTCTTCTTCTCGATAACTGTTATCGGATATCCGCTGTAGCTGAATAACCTTTATTTTAGCGAAAGCGCCTTAGAATACATCGCTTGTCCACCCCCGACTCATGAGCATATTAACCATAAGAAAAACATTGTTTTGGCGTTGGCTTGGGATCCCTCGACTCTGGGTTTCAACGAAGGCTGCTGTAGATCAGTCGAAAACATGACCTATTGCACGACGTAAGTAATTGGCCGTAGAAGAAGGCAATCATCTGGCCGCCAAGACTCATGCGTTGCCACTGATAGTTCGCTTTTGCTGATGTCATGCCAAATGGCCGTGGTCTACATCGAATAAATCTCATTATGGAGCATTTCCAGATCATATTTGGTCAATTATCGCGGAGGGCATACCGCTGAAAACATCCTAAAATGGAAACTGTAACTTTAACTGCGGGAACATAACTTGAAAGGATTTTGATGGTGCAACCGAAGGAAAAGACGGGCCATCTAAATGCATTGTAATTATCGGACCATATCGGCAAGAATTCTCAAGATACTCTTGGAGGCAATTTTTGATGAAAATGAAATCCCTGGAGCTTAGTTTAGACTGGAGTGGGAACAGAGAGCGTTCTTACAAGGGAGCTGCAGAAATCGTGTTGGAATAAGTTATGAACTTCATGGGGCATGCTTATGTGGAGGATAAAGCAACGCGATTTGAAACAGTTTAGGGGCTCCAAGCAATCTACTTCTTTTCCGAATCAGTCAAGTTCAAGTTTCACTAATATGGTGTGCTCGCAAAGTTGAGCTCCGCTTAGGAGTGTACCGGATAGGCATGAGCAGCTTTGAACTCTGTATGAAAGCATTACAAGCGCAAAGCCCAAGCATTATCAAGAAAGTAAAATCCCTCGCATGTGTTGCCATTGCGTTCCGTTATAACTTGGTAGTTTTGAAACCGAAGGGATGGATTAAAGCTCCTTTTACAGTAAAATTGTTGGGTGTGTAAAGAGCAATGCGACATCAGCTCTGGTTTCTGTAGAGTTAAAGCGCAGCAAAAGGGATTTCAAATTGTTCGATTGCTGTATATGAGGTGGTACATGTATTTTAATAGTGCAAAATTTAATTGATTTGTATTGATTTAATTAAAAATTGTGATTATTCTGTTTTTATTGTCTATAAAATACTCTCATATATATGTAGGTATGTAAACCGTTATTGTGGTAATGTACGTGCTTGCGGTTTTCTATTTTTAATTTCTTTATGTTGCAAAGATAGACAGCATAAAAAAGCATACAAAAGTCGAATAAATTTTTATTAAGAGGTGGATCTTAGTGGGTTTAATTTAATTATTTAAAATCAAAGAGAATAGAAGGGTCTACACAAATGATTCATGAAGGCCGATCACAGTTTTAGATTAATAGGGGAAAAAATTTCTTCAGTTTTGACAAATTTTTAGATTACTGTATTCGCTGCCCTTACGATTGCAGTTACACAGCGTTAGGATATCATGATTGTTTTGCTGGCTTATGACCATATATTTATGAGCGGAAGCGAAGTTTGTAAAAATTTTTTTACGCATTATGGGCACATTCTTATTTTTAACACAAAAAAAAGACTTTGTTTACCATACGAGTTTTTTGTATGGCAACCGAAAGTTTATTGAAAATGAAATGAGCACTTAAGACAGAGGCAAAGGAAAAAATCCTTGTGATATGGTCAATAAGTTTATGACTTTTGGAAATAGAAAGGTCCCAATAATTTAGAAAGAAATAACATTTTTGTATGTGGCTTAGTTGCGCCCCTTAGATGGCTTAAAATTTGTTGACACTTTTTAAAATTATTAAATTCATAATTTAAGTTAAATGCATGAATGCTTTTAGATTACTTAACGTGCAGGACTCAGTAACATAACCGTTTAAACCCACATGACAGCATCTACGAGAGGTTAAAAAATCAGTCAAAATCAGTCAAAGACAATGTGACATGCTTATTTAGCTGTTGAAGATTATCAGTAATGTATATGCTGTTATAGAAAAGCTTAACAAAAGGCATATCATATGTCATCGTCAGCTGGGCGTTAAAGTAAATACGCGGTTGCAGGTTGTTGTCCTGTTAGACGTTTGAGGCCACGTTCAAACTCCAGACATCTTCCTCATAAAACAAAAAATGAAAATATGTCTTCGGTGACTTCTCTCTCAGCAGATTTCGGGCAAAACTTGAGAGGTAAATAAAGTGTCTCAAAAATCTGTCGGTTCGACTTGAATTGCAGGTCTCATCACTCGTGTATACAATACTTAGGTCGTAATTCTAACGAAAGATCGTAATTCTAATGGCGAGCTATGTTTTTGTGTTATGTGAAAATGATATTACGTAGAACTACCTCTTCATCATTACATAGCGGAAAAACTTTAAAAACTTTAAAACAAAGTTTTAGAAGCGATTTAGGGATGCCATCTAGATGAAACATGTATTCTGGGAAATACGTGACTTAAGTTCGTATTTCATCTAACGATACCCTAGCTCCGTTCTATGTTAAGACTATCGCGTAACCTTAAAACAATTCACACTGTTGCCTTCATTCTCAAAATTTGGTACTTTTCCCTCTGAAATATTCAGCTGTTTGAATAAGAATAATTTTGTTTGAACATGTTCTAGAATATGTGCTAGTATTTGCTAAGCACAGAATTATAGAATTTGACTTTATTTACAATACAATACGTAATTACAATCTGTTGATAATTTAAGCACTTTTTAACCTTATTCATGCAGTTGAATACACGATTTTCTTGTCTCCAAAAACTAACAATAAAGTCTAATTAAGCAAATTTCAACCTGTTTACCATAATTTTCGTATATTTTGTTGAAGCATACTCCACTAATTTCTATTTGCTTAGGAGCTATCATGGACAATACTAACTTCACAGCTTACAAACTTCTGACAACCCACGCTACCTCAACTTATAATGTATAGGAAGGCATCATCATCAATGTGACAACTGCTCATGTATCCGTTATTCTTTATTTGTCTATCTCAACATATCTCCATTCGTTTTTCTTTCATTTCTTTTTTTTCTTCCTTAATGGATAAACAAAACAAGTTCTTTTTGAATTCTAAATTGTTCCTTTGCTAGTGTCTCAGCCATTAACACTTTATACGTGTTATAAAAGAAATCATATAGGAAACTATACAACAGCAACAAAACAATAACAAAAGAAAACAAAAATCAAATTAAAAACAACGACTTGACGAGTAGACTCGAGGTAGAGTTAAAAAAAATTATTAAAAGAAGGGCTCAGAAAACAACGTTAGGTTGATATGGCTCTAATGAGTGACTACTTGGTAGAAAATGAATGGGCTGAATGATGAAAAGAATGACTGACTGACGATGTAATGAATGAAAGAATGATAAAATCCATATGAATTTACAAAAATGTTTGAATACAAGTTAAAATTGCAAGATGCATACCATACGAGTGAGTTTACCATACGCATTCAGTCAGTCTTACGTATCTGAATGCTGATGGTGTAAGAAATTTAATAATTTTATGGGCAAAACAGCAGAAACAAGGTATGCAAAATAAAATAGGCCAGACATACAAATATGAAAACATCTTCTTTAGTGCTCTTCATAGGAGTTTTTGCTGAGTTATTAAAATTCAATACAAAATCTCCGAACATGTACATTTGTATTGACAAGAGGAAGTAGGTTTTCGTTCGTCTTTATCTTGTTTTAATTTCTTAAGGAAAACACACTGCAAAGGACGAAAAACATTGGAAAAAATTAAAAAATTTATTGTACACTTTCTTACACAATTTTACCATGAGAATTTTAATGGGGTATTCACAAGATACGATTGAGTCAAGTATGGGAATTGTGGATGAACATGCATGTAACGAGGAGTGTTTTTTTACTAAAAACATAATAACAGATACTCCATGAAGCGTATACAATTAGTACATTCAGTTAGCGAGCATGTTAATCTTGCAAGACAAGCATATGCAGCAATGAAGGTTTAGACTTCGACGATAGCGATGATGATGATGTTTGCCGATGATGATGACGTAAGATGCATTTAATTAATTAGAATGGCATGGAACACAGGACAACAATTTACGAACACTCAGCAAGTGGCGAAGAAAAGGGGGGGGCATACAGATATGATGCTAGGGTATACAACAGTATGACTGTACAGAGTCTGAGTAGAAAATAAATTGAACTGAACTGGACAAATACATAAACAAACATACATGGCAGAACATACCATACAAGTGGCCGCTGGACAGTAAACATAAATCGAAGAGGACCATAAGATACTTGATCACGGGACGACAAATTGAATTCAAGCAGCACGTAAAGTTCATCAGCAAAATGGCATCTGTAATCCAAGGATCACTGGACGGGGATGATTCCAAATATTTGACGACCAATCCCATTGAAAGGAAGTATAATATCGGAGGAAGAACGAACTCTTTTTAGGACGACAAGGAAGAAATTGTCCTCTGGGTAGCGCCTAAACACGGATTAGGCTGTTATGGTTTTCAGGACAATATCAGATAAAAAGGAACTGGTGTTGTAGATATCTGGTGAAACTCTGGGGAGTAAAAAAAAATGCCATGAAAGATTTTCAAAAATCTGTCTGTCGGAGCACTTTAAACTTGTTGGTCTGGCCTCTCACGTATAAAACTTAATACACCAATTCATAAAAGGAGGAACATCGTAGGTGCGTCGTCATCCTGACTGAAGGGTTCGTAATGACCAATTAAGTTATGTTATTGCAGTTTAAGTAATCAATAATGTCATATTAGGCATATCATTAATAGCATACAACATACATATACGAAAAGAATATCTTTCTTTAAACACACCAAAATATTTACGACAGTACCACTAACAGGAATCTAGCATTGTAAAACGACTATTTTTTGAGTGCTGTGAGGAACCGTCATTATAAAGAAGTTTTTTCTCCCTTTACTTATAGATACTAAAATAACAAAGCAATAATGGATGTTTGGTTTTAGAAATGCCATTTATTTACCCAAGCCCATGTTAGAAACGTTTTGTGTACAACTGTACATATACAGACAATATTTATATGTATCGCCAAAGGATGCCACACATCATTGAGCCTAGTAAACGATTTCTGTGGTTTGTCGTGTTATTGGTGTTGTTGTTCTTGTTTCAATTCCAAACATACACTCAAAATGTGTGTCTAACTGTCTGTTTGTTTGTTTATTTATTTTCTTGCCTTCAATCAGTTTCGATTTATCGAAGGATTACGAAAGCTGAACATCATCATCCATGATCATCATCACAGTCATGGATTACTGCCCATTAAATACAGAGCAGAAATGAAAAACTCATAAGAAACGAACAAAAACAAATTCATGTCATAAGATCTTCTGCATGCTGCAGCGTAATTTTGAGGAATTGTGAAACGCGGATTCAGAAAAAGAAGAAGAGCGTATATTTCTGTACATGTTTTGCTTTTGGTCAAATTTGTTACGAATCTTAGGAAAAAATCCAAACATTTGTAATCTGATGGAACAATTCCCATTAGAATTCACACCAACAAATAAGATGGAAATGAAAGCAAATAAATACAAGGGAAAACCGAAAATAATTAATTAATGCGTTGTTGCATAAACCCTTCCTAAAAATAATGAAACTATTTATAGAAATAGAAAGCCGCCGTAGTTTAGTAGATAATGTTGTTTGCCTGAGTTATAGAAAAGCAGATCATTGATTTTCACTTTAAAAGACCCAGCGATTTAACGCACTTATGCTAATTCACGACGGCTTCAAAATCGGGCTTAATTGTCAACACCGATCCCGCACTCTGGTATTAGTAAAGAAAAGAGAAAATCCCTACTGGTTATCTTTCAGATAACGATTGAGTTTTATCCAGATTAAACATACACAATTGGTCCTTACAACCCTTTTAGTCAGGACGACCTAGTTTCTCACACTACTTATGTGTCAGTGCTATTTTATAAATAAGGGACGGGACCTTACATTTTGAAGGTAACTGCGATTTTTTAAATTTCTTTCTCTTCGAAGTGTCTTACTTGGGGTTAGAACCGGTGGCCTTCACGTACTAATAAGCGTAATACCGCCATTCTACTGGACTACTCGACTTCAATGAAAGCTTGACACCTTATTAAAATGGATTCTGAAGGGCATAGTTGCATTCGCATAAAAACTTCGAGTTTACAGATGATAAAAAAAACAGCCATTGATATAGGGTTGCCTGGGCTGTCATTAGTTTTTCCGAGAGAGATCTTAAAAACTATTTTCATGGAGGTGTCTTGAGTCCAGTGTCCGATGATTGTAGAACCATTTACACAGAAGTTTAGGCTGTATCCGGTTGTCCACCTTCTTATTCAAATGATGAGTTCATCATTAGAGAACTTTACGACCAGGCAGTGTATTAGTACACATCTTCTATAAAACTCATTTGTTACAACTAATTGTTCCGATAGAGTTACGCTAGAAGATGTATAGTATAGATATGCTAAAAAATTCTCTCTCAAAATCTACAAAATTTCTCTCATGCTTAAGTATCCACTGCCAACTTCTCTAAATTTTTTTCCACGCAACATGTTACAAGATGTCATTAATATTAAACTGTTACTGGCTAATCTGTCAAAAACATCCGTGATCTAATGAAATGTCATTGTAAACATCTTCAAAAATTAGTCACAAAGTAAAATACAAGCAAACAGTTTAACTGTTGAGTTGAAGGCAAAAAATAGGACTCATCTTCATCTTAACACAAGTTGTGATTTTTCATATGAATCTCAGTGCTTATTTAATGTTGTGTCAAACTTATTGTCTTGTTTAATTTGAAAGTAAATTAAGAGAACCAAATACTACAACGTCTGTACGGTGTTAACAAATTAATTGTTTACTTAAGTAAATAAATAGAAAACGAAAAAATCAATTTCAAAAAACAGAATTCTCAAATTCCTACTTACATGGTCAAAACATTGAATAGTCTTAATGTATGTGTAAAGATGTAGAAAATATGAAAATATGGAGGTATTGTGTTTAGATGGCCATAAAAGTTTGTGTTATGATAGGCAACTCTTCTTTCTGCCAAGATTGTGGAAACATCACTAGCCTGCAAATTCGGGTCTCTGTCCAGCATCAAAGGGGAAGAGAATCAGTTAATTTAATGACCTGGCTGTCTCAGTTCCAGATTAGCGGTACCTTGCCGTTCACGAGCACTTTACTCGGTAGCCCAATTGCCCATTGTATTACCCAACTGCCTACAAAGCACATTGATTATTTTACCCAGTGTGTAGCCGCGTGTAATAGTAGGTGGCTGTTGGCTTATTAGACGAAAGGCCAGTGTTAATGTCCCCGTGTCAGAGATAAAAAACGAAAAATATGCAATTTCTGGCCAAAAACTCTGAGACTCAAATCAAAATGGCCATGAAAAGTTTCTCAAAAATCCTCGTTCGGAGTCCACTCTAAACTGTAGGTCCCGCACTCATAGTGTTAAAAATAAACAGACACAACGTAGTGGTTTGATTATGCTAGGAAGTAATCCTGACTGAATTATGTATTTAAGTGAGTTAATACCCCTTGTCATGATTCTTTAGTGGATTGGTTGAGCCACTCCGATCTCCAGACGAATGCGCTACTCAGTTCCCTGGAGTGCACATTCGCCACCGTGGCCTAGATCTTCAAACGTTCGTCACCAAAAACCGGATGATGTCATTTTTTGAAGGTGCGGTGCTCACATTAAAAGCTTTTTCCCAATTCCATTTTCTTTTACATTCTGGCAGCTTTTGCAGGAAATCCTGATGGAGCAAACGAAGCTTGTCAGTGAAACTAGCCAAGGTGTATCATTAAAATTTACTTTTAGACTGCTAACCGTTCCTCTTTTGAGGACTCAAAGAGTCCCCTGTATTCCCGCTGTCCACTGCGATACAGTGTAGTTTTAATCAGTTTGTTGAATTATCACAGTTTGTTGAATTCCATGCTGATTTTCCAATTTTGAAAAATATTGCTTGTACGTAGGCCCCCCCCCCCCCCCCCCCCTTATATCCCTCTACCTTTCTTCTCAGTTCCTTCAATTCCTTCCATGCCAGTCGTTCAAGCTTTTCGTTTCCTTCATCCCACAGTGTCCGGAAAACATTAGAAGTGTGAAAGCTACCGCTGACGGTATACGTCCTGTAAGAGTCTATGAACTTCTGATGCCCTTTAATTATGATTTTGGTGAGGATCAGCGATTGATTTCTGCTTAAACTGTCACAGAAACATGATCAAGTTCGAAGCATTACGTTCTTGGCTTCAATGCTTAGTTGCAACTTTTCTTATAGCAAAACGCGTCGCTTGAAACACGCGTGCGTCTGGGTAAGGTTACTGTATGCCATCTTACTCAATTGCCAATTTATTTGAAATGTGCAATTTCCATTAGAACATCGAACATATTAGAAAAGAACAAGAAAGAAGAATGTAAAAACCAAACTTGTTTTTCCATCCATAATTACCAAAATTTATTTCATGCACTAAAAAAATTTGCAAATCTTCTTCAAAGCTGGTGTAAAGAACTTCAAGAAAATATTCTTTAACTCCGATATGTTTTTCATTCATTATATAAATCAAACACGTACAATGGGCCATTTAAATTTCGTGTTACTTGTTCGATTTGCTTTACGAATTGTCAGAACATAAGTCTTGGTTTGCAGGCAAATTACTGCTTAAGCATTTTACGCTTTATTTGTAGGTGGTTCACACTGGCAGACCTCAGAGACTGCAATATTCCAACCAGACAATCATAATGAATTTGTTACAGTCACACCAAAGTTATATACTCGTACATACATATTTTCATTAAATGAGCAAACAATTTTGTGTTGCTTCAAGTAAATCAAGAAAATTCTACAATTACCTTGTATTAGAAAATGGCAAAGTGTGGCACAAATGTGACATTACCAAATAAAGGCAGAGGTTCTTAAATAACTTTTCGCCAAAGAAAATACTTGTTATTTGGAATTCAAATTTACAATAAAGAAAGAGAAAACTATTCAAGTTTTGACGTGAGTAAAGTGGAAGTTTATTCCACAAATTTCATCTTGAACAAAGTTTCTAAAATAAGTTACCATTTCATACGCTCTGACCTTGAAATAAAGCGTGTTTTGTCGTTGCACACCAAAATAATTTAAAACTCCTTAAAGTTTAAAAGTCAAAAAGGAATATGGGAGTGTTTTTGTGTGGAACATTAATTATTTTTTTATTAACAAATTTGTAGAGACAGCCAGCCGCTGTCGGCCTATAAAATTTTTTCTTTCTCTTTGCCTTTCCTTCACAGTTCATAGGAGGACATATTATAAACTTGCATTTTGAGATTGTACTTTCCAGTGATCATTTTGTATTGCCATTAATATAATATTAATGAAAGTTTAAATTAGATTACGCTTTTAAATAAAGAAAAGTAAAAAATTCATATTTCCTTAGAATGTCTCGCTATAAGCGTGTAGTTCTGTATAAGAAGGACGAATAAATCAATGTCATAATTGAGTTGATATGTATAGGTAACATGGAGAAAGTCGTAATAATAAATCTGTATATGAAGCCAATCAGAAGGCAAAGACAAAAATATAATGCAAGAAAACGAGACCAATTCTCTTACCGTAATTTGCTACTTTGCTTCATTACACCCCCCGGTGGACTGATATAGAACAGCAAAAGTGGAGTCAACACACCCTGTAAAAATACTTCGTTCTTGGTCTGAGTACATAAAGAATGTAAGTGAACTTGCTTGCTCAGTGGTGCAACAAACTGATTACCATAAAAAAACAGAAACTGACGAAGATAACTGTAAACAAAATATGAAAACAGCCCAACAGTCAGACAGGCATTAATTCAAAAAATAGCGAGGACTTACGCAGAAGGTGATTGCACAGATAATCATGTGAAGCCAGTCGCCAAAGTTATTACTGAATGCTTGTGTAGCTGATCGTAGGATGAGGCATACGAATGAAGCGCACACGAACGCAGATCGTGATAGGCTTCAGTTAAACTTCTGTGCTGCGATCGCACATTTCTTTTTAGGACGAGAAACTAAAAAAAGTACGTAAGATCGAGTAGTGGAAGTTGCACTGGTATTACTTTTATTATTTAGTAAAGTGCAACCAGCACGTGCAAAGAAAAAGATTGTGGAGACGGTCAATTGACGCGAGTCACCATAAACGCGGTCGCAGTAAAGACCCAGTCACAAATAGTCAGTAAACGGATTCGGACCAAACGTAAGATCTGCCGAAAACAATTCCGCTAATTAATGATTACAGAGTCGAAAAATGATAAGTTGGATATCTTCTCTCACAAGGTAGACAGTTTTGTTGAACCGGGATACACAAGACTCAGAATTGCATTACAACTTCTGTAGACGAATGGTGGTGATCATCTGCTCCGCAGTTTCATATCTGGTACACAGTGGGTCGGTGGTATGCGTTCGTTTGTTATTGTAGCAATGTGGAAATGCAGCGAATCGTAGTAGATGTGCGACTCTATGATTTAACCGTCTCATAAGACACTCATGAGAAAGTGTAGTAAATGTCCACGTTACTCAGCTCATATCAAAGGCAATATGTCATGTACTTGTTTGATATTCGACCTTAGGATACTACTGTCGCAGATGTTATTTACAACAGGCTTTCTTGGATTTAATATTAGTGAGGGAAAATCTAACTAGAGCTGAGAGTTATTTTTAGTGTAAGTTTGCGGGTCTTCTCTTTTTGGTTTAATATTCTCTATCATTATTATTCCCAACTTCAATGAAAGTATTGGTTTCTCGGAATCCAAGTTAGTAAGACAGCCAGTAGTGTGTAAGACATGATATTAAAGAACTTACGTTAATTATGACTTAACCATTCAGATCTGAATAGATTATAGCGTATATAGATTCTTCTTCCATGGCATTTAGCATTTGCCATTTAATAGTGATACTGAAAATCTGGTGATGTATTTATTTTAAGCTTCAAGAATTACTTTAGATTATTGTAGTCCTCAATATGCTTTACTTGTCCGTCCTCTCTCACTTACCCTATTGGCTATCGTTTTATATATACTGGATGGCATGCTTGCTTATTCTCTGTTGCATTCTACTTATATCTGATTTATCTAGGAAAATGGCTGTTCGATGTCTACTCGATAGCTGCTTTTGCTTCCTCGTTCGTCACGCTTACTATGGCTTATACTATTGGATATACTCATGTTGCTATTGATGTGCGTCGATTTTATTATATTTCTAATTCTTATATAGTATTCTTACTTATCTGGGCTGTAGTTCTTGGTATGTTCTAATGCTTATGACTCTATGCAGGCGGATATACTCGTGATCTCAGTCTGGTCACGAGCATGTTGGATATTCTTCTATTATCGTCTAGTTACCATTTTGCGTCTTTACAGGCACGCGCTTGCTATTATCATAGTCAGCACTTAGAACAATTATGTGTAGAAAGCTTTGGATTTACCCATTTGCCACGTGCATCGGGATGGGCTGGGCGTAGAGTAGCTAACGGTCGTCGGCTCACCTATTTGGCTTAATCTTAGGTTTAATAGCCTGCTCTATGGCGACCAATTATATCGTCACTACAAATTGTTGCTGCTCTTCTGTGGCCATTGCTATGGGTTTACACAGCACGACTACCATGCTGGATTCTTTGGATAAATGGCTGTATATTGGCGGCATGTGTTACTATAATTATATCGTACAGTTCGAGTGCGCCTTTAATGTACACACTTTTCTATGGGACTGCATCAGAGAGGCTTGGTATTTCTATGGAATTAATCATATATTTCTCTGGATTAATTAGTGGGCGACATCTGTATTATTTTATATGGACACATTTAAAAGAAAAGCTGGTTCATTACACGTTATAAATATTGTAAGGCGTTCAACAGCGTTCCCTACTATTGGCTTAATCTATGGGTGTAATGGGCTAACTCTATGCCGGATTTCAATATCGTCTCATTAACCATTACGTTCCTAGTTCCATGGCTATCTTCGGATCGTCACTCCATTGGCTGAATAGGTTGTTGGAGATTAACATGCTGTATTCATGTAGCGTATGACATGATTACTATCGTCACTACCATTGGGTGATCTTTGGATTAAGGCTGCTAGTATGTCTATGATGGCGGCTTGCTATTATTCGTTACTCTCTCCTTCTAGTCGGTACCTCATCTCCTAACTCTACGGAAAATCTCTGATTAATCGTTATTACATATGGACTATCTTTCTGAGTATTAATGTTTTGTCTTCTCCTAAGATAGTCGTTTTCTATTATAGTCATCCTTAACCATTGGCTGCTTTGCGTATAATAGTGCTCAGTCATTGTGATCATGCTTTTCGTTCACTGGATCCATTGGGAATCGATGCACTATATCGTCGATCTATCCACTAGTTGGACCTCGTATATTTATGGGGATTAAATGGCTGCTTCTATGGCTTATCTCGGCATACCCGTGTTCTAACCACGTGGAAACTGCGATAATTCTTTGGATCCTTTAATGGCTTGCTTTTATATGCTCTTCGGAAATTATTATAATCGGTTCTATTTACAGTTCTGTGCTGAGTCTTTTTGGAAATCTGTATAATGGTACTTGTCCTGTGTGTAATTGGCTGGCGTATACGATTCCATGCAACCACTCAATTGGACTGTCTTCGAGGTTAATTAGAGCTCTGCTCCTACATAATGTTGGATGGCTAGTCCTTATTATGTCCTCGACTTGAACAATATGGCTGATGATTGGTATTCTAGATGGCCTAAGCTGCTCTATGCGCTTTTATCTTATTATCGTTAACTACCATAGGCTTTTATCTTTCGGATAATCATTAAACTTGGCCTGCTCTATTGGTGGCTTGTTATTATCGATTACTATACAATTTTGGCATGATTTCTGGTGGCGACCTTTAGTTATGCATTAGGCCTTGTCCTATGGCTTTGGCTCCTTTAGTTTAAGATTTTGCTTACCATTGGCTGATCTTTGATGTATCTGCCTGCTCTAGTCGAACTCGCAATTTACCATACTAATTGGTACACCTACTAGACTCATTTGGTGCATCTTTGTATTAATGTTGCTTATATACTTTGTTTTTCTATTACGTTACTACCACTGGGCTGATCTTTGAATTAATGGCTGACCTCTATGGATGGCGAATGTATACTAATTCGTCGCCACTTACCATTGGCTGATCATGCTACTATCGTCACTTACCATTTTTATGTATTATTCTCTACGAGGGCTGATCTTTGGATATTGAAGGACATGAGTTGGCCTGAGATAGGCCTATTACTATTCGTCCACTACAACGCCAATTGGGACTATGATTCTCGGGTTAATAGCTTCCTCATCGGCTGGGGCAATTTATCTTCTAGCTATCGTCACGCGCATGGTGTTTTTTAGGATTGTGGCTACGCCGGTATAGATGTGGCTGTTTGTTCATACATTATCGTAGTTAATTGTGATACTTGAGTTTTATTAGAACTTTAGAATTGGCATGACTGATTCTATTGGTGGGCTGTATTATTCGTTACTACCATTTTGGCCTTGATTTCTTTGGATTTAATGGCATCTGCTTCATTGGCGGGCTAACGACTACCAGCTGATCGAAATCTGTCGCGTTCTATCTGGCAGTTGTTGATCTGGGTTCATCATCTTACAATGTGAGCACTACCCTCATAGCCGCTAGGCAGGATACAAAATTTGCTGTGGAATTCTTCTCCCTTTCATTCGTAGGTTACTGCAATATCATAGGAAAGTATAAAATAACAGTTCATGGTTCAGTTCACGAGCAAGCATTCTTAATTGAAAGAAATGACAGCTTGAAACGCCACTTGCATTAGTAAAGTTGATATAATACTTAGGCAGATCTTTCAATCGAGGACAAAAGGACACATTCCAACAAGGAGAATACCAACTTTGAGGTTGCAGTTCCCTAACAGATCGTTTACCAGAACATAACCTTGAAGATAAGAGGATAGCTTTACTGACAGCCGAGATAATCCTTAAGGTCATGTACATCTCGACCAATGCTAGACGAACTCTTGGTAACTCAAGGGTTTATCAGGGTGGAAGGCGAACAGGGAGTAACTG
>QOCX01000666.1:37704-50273 GCA_005959815.1 Sarcophaga bullata | reverse complement strand
TCGATTTCAATTTAAAAAAACAAACGAACCATCCCACTACAAATGAACGAACGTATAAATCAACAGTTTTTTCAAAACTTAAAAGAATTTTCATTTTCCTTTAACATAATCATATTTCTTGTATCTAAACCACAAAAAAAAAAGTAAATAAAACTTTACTTTTTTTTTCTCTCCTAAAAATATGAAGTGAAAGTTTTTCGTATCAGCTTTAGATGAGCAAACATAATTTTTTTTTTATTTTTTGTTTTTATTTTCTATCTTTCATAGAACTTTTAATGCCAAAACGAGTATTTCTTATCGTTGAAGTAGCATTAAATTGTTTGTGCATTATTTTTTGATTGGCTTAATACAGATTTATTTACTTACATACATACATGTATTCTCTACACTATTATTGGTCGAGTTGGTATATTTATTAACAGGGTCTATCAACAGGAATTTCCGAAATTTGACAATTGATAACGGCCATTTTATTGAAGTTGAATTTGTCAAATTCATTGTCATTTATTCAGTCTGTTTTCTTAAATCAATGCTAGTGACAGTACACAACGGAGTGTGTTCGCTGAATGATCCGTTGGCAACGGACCCGAAAATCATCTTCGGCTATTAGGGCCATTTCTGGATAAACGGATAGATTCGTGAATGAAGAAAATGATCGATCAAATGCCAACAGCAGCGACTAACTTTTGTTTTTTTTCCTGAATTGTATTATCTGAACAACAATGTGGTTTCAAAAGAATGTCTAATGCTACATTGGATACTCTGCACGACGAGTTGATAGCATGGTCATCTTATTAGAACAAGTCACGGAGATCGAGTGATTTTGCTCCGTTGGACTTTTTTGTTGGGTTTTCTTATGTCGTAGTTGTACTATAAGCAAAAAAACACGAACTGCAGAGGTCCTGAAGGTCATGACATTGGTCACATTCAGCCCCTTTGATTCGAAATCTTGCGGGTAGAATGGAGCTGAACTTTTCACACTATACGATGACCTCAGGATAATATTACATGAAATTATATTGACTGAATTCAGCAATGTAATCTTAGAAAAAAGCGATCATACATGTAGACTCGCCAGTTTGATAATAAAGTTGCTGAAGGAGACAAGTAATGAATGTTAAAGTAACTAACATCAAACAAGTCAGATGGTGATGTTAAAGATGTCCGGCACCTAAGCGGAAAGCTAACTCTAGAAAGCTAAAACAAATAAAATCATTTGAAGAAATCTATTTAATACAAGCAATCTTGACATTTGAATGCCACATGAATTCACAGTGGAAAATTGCGGTAAAACTGAAATTCCGTTTCTGTTTAACTGCTAAAACGGAACGAAATCGAACCATTTCTGAAAGATTGTGATCAATGAAAAGTGAGTTATGTACGATAATAATGAACTAAAAATTCATGGCTAAAGGAATGTACATCCTTTATATATGTTAACAAAGCTAGAATAGAAAGGTAATGCTAGTAATGTGGTGAGATTTTAATGAAATTGTTTATTATGAACTACTACAACATGGTCAAAAGATTAATTCTAACCTCTAATGTCAATTGCATACATACATACATACATACATACATACATACATACATACATACATACATACTACATAATGTCCATTACACCCATCAGTCAGGATTACGACCTAGCTTCTCACTCCACTTACATTGTGTGTGTCTATTTTACACATGAGCGGCGGTACCGAACGACAGCTTTTTGAGAAACTTTTTAATGGAATTATTTCATTTACTCTCAGAGTTTTTTCCAGAAATCTGCTGAGAGAAAGTCGCCGAAGAAATATTTTTTCAGATTTCGTTTTGTTGGAGATGTCTGACCTGGGGTTTGAACCGTGGCCTTACGTCTAATAAAGTAACACACTACCTACTAGACTACAGCGACTGCATTGTATAGGTATATGTACAACATAAGTACCATCGATTTTAAGGGCTATTTGCTCCCTCAGGCATATCCACCGTTCTAAACCCGGACCTTACAATTTCAGATTATCATTTCTATCGATCTCTTCAGAATCCTCCTAATGATGCAAAAATTATTTTCTGTGTTGGCAATCAGATCAATATGCTCATATACATACATACATACATACATAATTGATCATTACAGCTCTTCAGTCAGGATTACGACCTAGCTTCTCACACCACTTATATTGGGTGCGTTAATTTTCTACATGAGTGGTGGGATACACAATTTAAAGTCGACACCGAACGACAGATTTCTGAGAAACTTTTCTGGGCAATTTTATTTGCTCTCAGAGTTTTTGCCAGAAATCTGCTGAGAGGAAGAAATATAATCATATTTTCGTTTTGATGTCTAATCTAAGGTTTGAAGCATGGACTTACGTCTAATAAACCAACACACTAACAGATCAATCTACTTACCATACAAAATTCTAGTTTGTTTACCATTTACATTGACTTACCGTGGTAAGCGCCTGATGTTTTTGAAAGACGTTAATGTTAGTGACATAATTTCCTTCTATCATTAGTTAGCATCAGGCTTCAATAGGATGCAAATTTCATTTATAAGATTTGGTCTAATAAGGCGCGTTAGAAATGTAAAAAAGTCTTTAATTTTTGGGCTGAATTAAAAACCCATGTTAACCGAACAACAATATAAGGAAATGGACAACAACTGACATGAGATGATTTGATTATCTTTTTGAATGTTTAATGAATCTGCGATCATAATAATATCGATCATATTAATATCGATTAAATTGATCATTCTCAAATTTTTCATCGATAAACCAAGTAGAAAGAAACTTTATATCAACAAACTTGCTTATAGTCATACTTTACTAGCCAACTCCTTTATTTCATTTCTTCAAAGAAAATTTTTACCAAAAAAAAAAGCAAAAAAAAATTGGAGGCATGAGCAGCAATGAATATTTATCAGTTTAACCAAGTAAGAAAAAAACTAAGAAATATCATAAGAACAAATACCAACAACAACAAATAAAATAGAAAAAAGAAAATTTAAAAACTCACTACTTACCGTCTCATAGAAAGAAGCAGTAAATTTTAATCCAGAACTCATGAAAGTTTGCATGCAACTTGACATAAATGCGATAAAATTCTGACAGAAAGCAAAAGTTAACGGAATGATAGACTGACACACACAATGTTCAAGATATGAGAAGTTCTTATAAACAACTGATAAAGTGTGTTGTTGTTGTTCTTTTTTTGTTTTTTTTTCCATCAAGAGAAGAGTACAAAATGTTTTTACAATTGTTGACCATTTAAAATAATTTTAGGCTTAATTGATGATTATTTTATAATTAATTGAACAAGTGTGATGGGCATTAATATAACTGATAAAGTGACTAATTTAACAGGAAAAATAATTATTGATTGACAGTTAAATATGATGGCGTGCGTATTAATAAAGTAATAGCGTGTGACGGAAATTAAAATCTTAAGGCATTAAAATTAAAACTCCTACATATAGGGTTTGTTTACTTCAAAAATTGTTTATTTACACATCGGTTGTGGTCACTTCTTGAAGCCTTAAGCTTGGGATTTTGACAAGGTTATTATAAATTAAGAAAAACTTGGAATTTATTAACTGATAAATTGCACACTTCCATTCGTGACTCAATTTTGAATGCGGCGTCTGATCCATAAGAGTAATAACGTTGCCTTTCTGGACTTCTTAAAATCCCTCAAGATAAAAAAAAAATAGTCCAGTGGGTTAAATCTGCTTTAAAATATGAAAAACTTAGTTCGTCAAACTTGTGTCTTAATAGGGTCATGATATCATGTGTCGTGTTATGTCAATCACTCCAATCCTTCTACTTTGGACGAAAAATGTTTGCAATCATCGCATGGTTGCTTCACTGACAAAAACGATGTGAAAACAACATCATTGAAGTTGCATTGTTAGCTTTCACTCTGCTTCGGCTTTGGATAGGTTAGGTTAGGTTATGTTAGCGGATAGCTAGCCGTTCACCTGCAACTTTACTCGGTGACCACATGGAAAAATGTGGAAAAGTATTTCTCCACCTCTTCAGATCCCTCCAATCCCTTCCATAACAGTTGGTATGCCTTTTCCTTTCTCTATATGTGACAGTGGCCCGGATAGAGTCGAGTGTTGTGTTGACGTATATGGTTTGAGGAGTCCATGAAACTCCCGACGCCCTTTGATTTGACGTTATTGACTGTCCACACAAATGATCAAGTTCGAAGGAGGTAGATCCCCAGTTTCAATCATACGTGAAGCTGAGCTCAAATGCAAATATTCTCTGCCTGAAATACACTGGCTTGGTTAAGTCATACCTATAAGTTGTTTAGTACCAGTTTATTGAATAGACCACAGATCTAGTTTCGCATTCCATTTTTGAGCCATCTATGAAAATCGTTATATCGTCGTCACCGATGGCCTACTGAAATAGCCCATTCTTTCAGTATGAGAGAGTGAATCTTGTATGTTCCTCCGAAAACAGACTGCGGTACCATGTGATCACATCTAAATCCACGTCTACTTTATACAGTATTGAACCGTGGCCCAGTATATGGCCTAAATATATCTAAGAACTTAAGCCTCAGTGCAGTCCTAGCAGCCACGTTTCGGAGGAAGATGTTCAATGGTGGCAAAGATACGTGGACTTCAGAGCACCCGTGATGCCCAAACATGCCTCGTATGAGAGAATAGGCCGTACACCAGTGGATGATACGAGGCCGCAAGTGCAATCTACTCCCAATCATCCTTTTACAGCCATACAAGGCACTGATCGTTTCTTCATCCTTTCTTCCATGTTACTCTTCCAGAACAGTTTGGAGTCCAGAATGATACCCAAGTATTTTATCTCCTTCGAGAGCCTATGAGCCATTCCGTTCATTTTTGGAATGGTGAAGCTCGTAACCTTGTATTTCCAAATGGGGTTCACACTCAAGAAGTTCTTCTGGCCAGTATCACCATATCATCAGTATATATTATTATTTTGAAGTCTCCCATTTCCATTTCTATCAGGATTTTATTAATAACTACGTTGCACATCAAATATTAATAAATTTTTTGACTCGTTGAAGCTCTTAAAAGCTATATCCTTTGGATTAACCTTAAAGACTCGGAACCAAATGATTATCATTTGCTTATAGTCAAATTTTAAAAAGTGTAACGTTTTTCTACAAAATTAATCGTATAATTTTTAAATTTAATTTCTAATATGCAAATTTGTAAAAAAATAAATGTTTCAGATAAAAATAATTCCTTATCGTTCGCTTCAATAATATTATTTTGAACTGTTTTTTGAAATCTTTATTAACTTAACGTATTTTAGAGCAATACCAATTAAGTTACAACAGCGACATCTTATATGAAATTATCGAAACGCTATGATTATTACACTACGGCGCACCAGATAGCGCTGTAATTTGAACATAGGCTTGTTAAAATCGATTCCGAACGACAGACTTTCGAGAAACTTTTCATGCCAAATTTACTTACTCTCACAGTTTTTGCCCGAAATCTGCTGAGAAAGGTCATCGAAGAAATATTTTTCATATCTCGTTTCTTATAAGACAACAAACTACCATCTAGACTACAACGACTTCAATGTAGATGTGAAAGATTGACAGTATTATTCTTATTCCTTGTTTATTCCTCCATTCATTCTCTTTTGTATTACGTTTCATAAGGTTGAAAAGAAACATTTATGTTTTCATTCCCACATATTGACCCACAAACTATGTCTTTGAATAAGTTTAAAAGAAAAAGTAAATTATTCAAAAATTTATTTACAAATTTAAATTTTATTTGTTTATGCGTTACACAAACAATATTTTTTTATTTCAATTTCTTGGATGCGTTAGCAGAATTTACTAAAATAATGGCAACACTACATTCGTTATTGTTTTATTTAGTTTTTGTGAATCCACTAATCCAAGATCAATTGAATTTAGTCGAGACACAAACAACACAGTTGGTAGCGTACTGCAAAGCATTTTTAGAGTACCGGCATAGTAGGTAAATGTCTATTTTATTCACCACACCAGAGAAACTCATCACACCTGAAATCCACTACGCCAGAAGCTTGCCACAAACATCCATCCCACAGGGCTTTAAAAGAAAGTGGCATAAGTAAACTACAACAACAAACCAAACACCCATACCCGTCCCACCCCATTTCGTCACCTCAGCACACCACCACCAACAACACAAACATACATACCAAGCTCACTCTCGCCATAAAATTCTTCTTAAAAACCTAACTTCATAATTTTCTTTTATGCAAATCGAAGACGGTAAAGAATGTGCGAATTATTTTACTGGGTATTTTTTGTTTTTTCGAACCACTAGTGTTTCCATTGGTATACATTTAAATTCCTAGTTTTTTTTTCTTGCTTCGAATTTGAATTCATTTTTAGTTTACAATATTTTTAAATTGAATTTTTTGACAACCAGAAAAATCTACACATCAAACGTAAAAATAACCAGTTTTGGTTAGAACTAACAAAGAACGGCAACTCTAAAGTATACAGTACATAGCTACCATTAAATACAACCCTTTTTTTTAGAATACTCTTTAGCACAACCGTAAAAATATAATTGAAGAAAAAAATAAAATGGCGTGAAATTGTGTTGCTGCATATCGAAAGTACTAACGAAAGTTTACAAAAATCAATTGAAAACAAATTTCAATTTATAAAACATATTATTTTAAGCAAAGCAAAAGTGTTTTCCTAACGGAATAAGTAAAAATTCAATTGTTAAAATTATTGAAAATCATAAAAATAATTGAAGAGAAACTTACATGACTAGAGAAGTAGCAAAATGCGAAAATAGCAATTGAATAGCGCATTTCTCTTATTACAAACGTAAGAGAGAAAGAGATGACAAAAATACACCAACAAAAAATAACGCGTAAAGAAAAGAAGTGACATTTCGAATGAAGACGAATCAGAGAAAATAGAAAAGAACGTTTTGCGGTGAAGAAAAAATAATTTCAATTTCCTATGAGAAATAAATAAAAAAATTTTCTACTTTTGAATTAAAAAAAAATATTTTCTTAAGAATAACAATAATATATTTGTGAATAATATTGTAGTGGTGTCAACAAAAGAGAATAGAAAATTTTTGTTTACAATAGTGACAAGTTTGAAAAGTTCTAGATTGAGAACCCATCTCTAGTGTTATTTATCCATCAATCATTCATTATTTCGTGTTTGTTTTGTTTTGTTTTGTTTACGAATTCTTCAATATAAAATCGTTCAGAGTAACTTATAATGTCCGGCGGTGGACGAGACTCTACTAGCGGTAGTGGCACCAATAACACTAGCAACGGCAGCAACAGTAATGGTGTCTCCTCTTCAGCAGTGGCTACTACTCCCACTTCCACCGGTCAGTCGGCAAATCAAAGATCTCGTGGCCGCCCCTCAAAAAGAGCCTCTTGTACTTGGTGTGGTGAATGCAAACAACCATTGCAGTATGTGTTGCCCACACAGAATGGCAAGAAAGAATTCTGTTCGGAGAACTGTATAGCGGAATTTCGAAAGGCCTACAGTAAAGGTGCCTGTGTCCAGTGTGACAATGTTATACGTGAGGGGGCTCCAAGTAAAGAGTTTTGTTCTTTGATGTGCATGAACAAACACCAGAAGAAAAATGGCCCCTCACGTTCGCTAAGCAATGGAACACGTCTGGATGGCACAAATGGTGGCAAGAATATGGGCGGCGGTGGGTCATGTACTCCAACTGGACCATTTCAATATGAAAGCTTCCATGTCTTTGACTGGGATGCCTATTTAGAAGTAAGTTTTATCCTATATATGCGTCTCAGTTAGTTTTTAATATGAATTTTAATTTTTGTTTTGCATAGGAAACTGGCAGTGAAGCAGCACCCGCCGAATGCTTTAAGCAGGCTCTTAATCCACCCATGAATGACTTTAAGATCGGCATGAAACTGGAGGCTTTAGATCCGCGCAATGTTACTTCCACTTGTATTGCCACGGTGGTGGGTGTTCTTGGCTCACGTTTACGTCTGCGCCTTGATGGTAGCGACAGTCAAAATGATTTTTGGCGTCTAGTTGACTCGAATGAGATTCATGCCATTGGTCATTGTGAAAAGAACGGCGGCATGTTGCAACCACCACTTGGCTTTCGCATGAATGCCTCCAGCTGGCCCGGCTATCTTTGTAAGATTTTAAATAATGCTATGGTAGCACCGGAAGAGATTTTCCAGCCTGAGCCAGCAGATCCGCCGGAAAATCTCTTTCAGGTGGGCCAAAAGCTCGAGGCGGTCGACAAAAAGAATCCACAATTGATTTGCTGTGCAACAGTTGATGCGATTAAAGACGACCAAATCCATGTGACATTCGATGGGTGGCGCGGAGCGTTCGACTACTGGTGCAGCTACAAATCACGGGATATTTTCCCGGTTGGTTGGTGTGCCCGTAGTTGCCATCCTATGCAACCGCCCGGCCATAAATCGCGCATGGATTCCAGTTCGAGCAAACATCGCAGTCCTCGTCAACGTTATGCATTTATTCAAGAAACGGATGCTATGGTTCCGGCTACACCTGTCACAGCTCACTTTCATACCAACTGTAAAGGAGGTCCATTTATCAATAGCTCAAAGCTTCCATCTATGGTAACGGGTCCTACACATCAAACATTATCGAAACTTTGTCTGCAAGAGGTATTGGCAGCCAGCACAGATACCCAACAGTTGTCTAAACTCCTGTTTGCTCTCGATGGTGACGTTCACATTGTTACAGCGGCTGGGAAAAATTTCACGGTAAGTGTAATATCGATTTAACGATAAGAAATAATTTTATGAAGAAGTATAAGAAGATTTATAATCCCAAAAAAATGTTTTTCAAATCGATACGAATAAATACGACCAGGTTTTTAGTTTTCTACTTGAGAAATGTTGTTGTGTTGTGCGCTATAAATAATTTCACGTGTTATTTTCCATTAAGTGTGTGAAATATTTTCTTAGGTTAACACGAATAAATCACCAAATTGGTACAATTTTCTTGTTGCTGCCAACACATGTTTGTGCTTTGGGTAAATCATTCATTTCGGAGAAATTATTCACTATTAGATTTGAATTTCAAAGCGTGTAAATATACATAAAGAGTGAATAGTGAGTTATTAAAATGATTGAAATGAATATGATACGTTTTATAAATAAATGAAGTGATAATAATTTGTCTTGATTTATTGCAAATTCAAATTGTACGTGTTTTATTATAAGACCTTAAATTTTGATTAATTCTACCCGTTTTAATTGAATTACTAGCTTTAACCTCGTTTATCGTTAACAGTAGAGATCAGAACACGCAGTTCACTTCCAATCCCACTAGGCACACAGCGTTACTTTTCCGTTTTCAAAATTTTATGACTTTTATTTGCTTGTAAAACAATTTTTTAAATTCACAGGAGCTTTATAGCGTTTACGTCCGACTATTGAAAATATCACTTTATTACGGGTACTTGATTTTCGAATTATGACATTTTCATTTTAGCGGAATATTTGGGATCGTTGCCCTGACTAAACTAGCTTCCTCGGCAAAGGGAACTGCAGATAACTGGAACAACGTCAGAAGAACAGGATCATTATCAAAACCTCAAAAACTCCGACGCCATAGTCCTTTATTTGTGTTTGAGTATTTATTTGAGTATGGGTTTATAATTTTCCATCTGATCCAATCAAATTAAATTTCCTTTGGTCACATTCGGTTTTTGCTAAACTCCAATCTGTATTTCTAGCTATTTTTCGACTTCAATACATGAGTCCAATTTAGTTACTTTGTTGGCTTTTGGCCCGATTATTTTCTAAAGATGGTCACAAAGATCTTCAACTTAGTCTTTGCTCCTTGACGATCCTAGCAATAAGTATACGTTTCGTCGAAATTTTCTGTTCCACCCTTCCAACATGGACAAACCATTGTGGTCCAGCTTTTTTCACGTTTTAACTTCAAGAGGTAACTTTCTCTTCTTTATTAAAAGCTCATCAGAGCGTTTACACTTCTTGCTTTGGTCTTTGCCTTTTGCCTCAAGTAAATTTTGTGAAGTACTTCATGGTTCTAACAATTTTCTTTGTACAGGATCACAACCATTCTTGAAATAAAAAGCAAGCACATTGACAAATTGTCCCTATTATTTCTTGAGAACGTGGAACAAAAAACTGTAGAAAGTAATGTAAAATAATTAATTTTCCCGTATGTTGTCAAGCATTTTTAAATAATATTTTTTTGTTTTATAATTTCCCATAAAAGGTTAAAATACCATCACCATTGCGTATGAAAGATGACGAAAGTTTGGCACAATTTATAGAAACATTATGTACAACATGCAGAGCATGTCCAAATTTGATTTCACTTACACCTGACACAGAAGATTGTGAAAAATGTGCAAATACAAAGAAAAGACAAATAACACATATATCTGGAGACTCGTCTTCGTCAGCGATACCAGAAAAGCGTAGTAAAACACCAAGTAGTGCAGAAAAAATTAATATTAAACAGGAAGTGGCAACATCAACGACAACAGCTAATTCTGCAATAGATAGTTTTGGTATTGCTAAGAATTCTACCCAAGTAACATCTACAGTGTCTACAGCATCCTCGAATTCTTCAACGCTTACATCTACATCAACATCATCTGCATCGACAACAAAAACTAATCAAAATCATATGAATAATCAGCAGTCACAACTGCAACAACAGCACAGTATGGTATCATCAGTTAAGCAGCAACAGCAACATCTAAATAATCATACAATTATTACAAGTAGTATTAGCAGCAACAATAATAGTACCGCAATAAGCGGTACACAATCGTTAGCTACCGTAAACGGTACTAACAGCAATTTAGTGACAAATGTTCTCATTAAAACAGAACCAAATACAAATAATACAACAAACGGCATACAGGTTGGTTGGTTTAAGGCGTCATACCTTTTTGAAAATATTTTTTTATTTATTTTTGTTTCCTGTTTTTTTTATTTTAGACCGCATCACCAGTGCAAGCTCTAAGACAAGTACGTATTCATCACCATAGCGGTAATATTGGCAATAGTGGGTCTTCTCTGACAGGCACAACATCAGCAACAATGGTTGCAACATCACATACAGACGAACAGAAACATTCTTCACTTACCTCAAACTCGAATTTTAAATATTTAGCACCTCTGGTTGCCGAAGTGCACCCTGAACAATCCAATATGACAGCAGCAGCAACTGGTGCTGCTTCAACAACTTATAAATCTCCTTCCACATTATCATCATCTGCTTCGTTACCTACATCAGTCTCCACACCGTTTTGTGCATCTCAGTCGGCATCGTCTACAGCAGCCGCGGCTACCGCTGTTATACCTTCCACATCAACTTATTGTCCTACAGTTACTATACCCATGCAGCATATAAACGCTCCAAACGGTAGTATAAGCACGGTGGCGTTAACTTCGGCGGCATTACCTCCTTTGCGATCTCATCCGGGGGATTGGTCAATCGAGGAAGTTATACAATTTATTGAAACTAATGATAGCTCATTAGCAGTACATGGTGATCTCTTCAGGAAACATGTAAGTTGTAGATTTTTTTTTTTAATTATTTTTTCATTTTCAATAATTATTTTGATAAATCGATAAAAAAAATCCGGGAATACATTTGTACATCTTTAGTGACCATGTCATTTATCAGGCGATAAGAGTTTATTATTCAATACGTCGATAGATGCTGATACTTTGTCTGAAAGATGCATTATGTTACGCGGACAAAATACAAAATAAACGAAAATAAATAAAAAGAGATGAACAGATAACAACAAAATACATACTTCTTACGGTAAACATAAATTGCACAAACAAATGCGTAGAAATTTATAAGAAGGTAATGAAACAGAGATAAAAAATTCAATAACAACAGTTTAACAGTTAACAGTTTATTAAAGTACGCAATAAGCATAATGTTATCGAACGTCGAAAGCTTGATCTTTGTTAGCAATTATCGTTAATAAAATTGACAAACGGATAGTGTTAGCATTCGAAGTGTATTTTTATTCAATTAAATAAAGCATTTCTTTACATTTGTTTAAATAAATAAACGATTTATTTAAATAAAGATGTAAATAGCGATCACGAGTAAACAATTACTTTTACTTGCAATCTTCGAATCCACAATAAAAAAGCGTATTTCAAAATTTAAAAACGACCGAATTATAATGACGGTAGTATTTAGTAACTTTATTTTACATATGCTGCATATGTATGTCAAGCGTTATGTGATTCGTAGTGCCATAAACTTGCAGATATTGGGCTATGGCTCCGATATTCTAAACACCTTTACTCCACAATCTGAGCATTTCAGGACCGAACTACCACAACACGGTTTTCTAGACATTCCGAATAAGACTTCTGGAACGGCAGACTTGGCTTTATTAGAGTTTGGATGACAATAGAGTGATTTTAAAGCTTTCGATCCCATGGCCAGTCTCTCTTCTTTTAATGCGGACTCCTACATAAATTTCGTTAGTAGTTTAGAACCCCTGAAAGTGATATGGTCGCCATTTCAGCTCAGATTCGGTTATGGTCCAGACCACTGGCGTA
>QOCX01000666.1:0-31062 GCA_005959815.1 Sarcophaga bullata | reverse complement strand
ATGTTTAACACAAGTGAAGCAATTTCACACTTAAAATATTTTTAAAGAGTTTTTTTTTAATAAAAAAATGTTGGCTTACAATTTTCGATTGTCAACAACTGTTTTATATACACAGTCTAGTGTTGTTATCGCAAAAAGTTCCTTAATAAGGATAATTTATTCTTATTCTACTTTAAAAGGTTTAAAGTATGAAGTTTTCCTCATATGTCGCTTAGTATGCGATTTTATAGATTGGACTTTAACCAATCAATATCCTTGGAATAATTGTTTCAATTTTAATAGAAAACACATATCTTGTGTGATATTTATAATTTTTCTTATTGGATTGAAAAGAAGACATGTTTTGCCCATTAAGAATAGAATAGAATTCCCGTTGGATCACAGTTTTGAGCTCAGAAATAGTTTCTGATTTATTCGTAGAAGCTCAGGATTTCACAAAACCCCAAAGAAAATCACACTACCAATTGACATCAAATTTATCTTGTGAAAATTTGTTCTGGAAATTGCTTTACTCACTATGTGGCAGGTGTTACCATATTCTTGCATGCCTATATCGTTCAGATTCATGCTGTTCAGTCGAGGTCACAAGAACTCCATTATCATGTTCTTACACATGTTCACAGCAGTCTTACATAATACATACATACATAATTGGTTATTACAACCCTTCAGTTGAGATTACGACCAAGCTTCTAACACCATTTATGTTATATGCATTAATATTGTTACATTACATGTTGTTTCCTCATCAATATCCGTCGTATAGATTGCAAATATAAATAAAAATAAATTTCTGTTCAGTTTTAATTAAATTTTTTTTTATTATTCGCACAATTTTATGTGCCACTGTTCACAACTGGTTCTAACGACAACAAATGCTTTATTTGTTATCACTTTGTTTATACCATTTGCGACAAACAATAACAATTACGACACAATTGTTCTGTAGCTCCTTGTAACGGAGATCTTCAAACCACGATTGGTTTACTTCACACGTAACGCGTCTTCACACAAGACTGACTGAACTTCTACTTCGCCTTTGCTTGCTTTGCCTTGCCTTTTATATAGCGACGTAAACAGTCTAGTGAATGTACTTTTTGACGAAGGATCTGGTCTTCGCCTTCTCGAGAATTCTATGAATCTAAACATGTACTTTACATTCATGCATGCTTGCTTGTTTGTTGTTTGTGTATCTTTACGTTCGTCCTTGTAGTGTTGTTGTTGCTTGTTGTTTACTTGTTTATCCCTCTTTCGTAATAGTAATGTTGTTGTTATATTTTTGTTTATTTGTTAATCAAGTAAACAAGTCCGTTGTTTTGTTTTTTTTTTGCTTTTGTTTATCGTTTTAATGTTAAACGTTGTTACACCATTTCCATTTTCGGAGGGAGCTACAGTTTGAAGTCAATTTCGAATGACAGTTTTATTTACTCATGGAGTTTTTGCCAGAACTCTGCTAAGAGTCAGTCACTGAAGAAATATTTGCCCATATTTTATTATGTTGACGATATTTGTTGTATGCTTTGAACCGTGATCACTACCTACTAGATTATGGCAACTGATGCCGTAGTCTCAATTTAGAAAGCAACAAACTGTATATTCGAAGGTTTCAGAAAATAAACGAGAGTATTGGAATGCTGTTCTCAAACGTATCCTATATGGTATCTAACACTTATGGAAAATCTAAGGGAACAATGTAGCCTTATTATTATTAGTATGAAACTTAAAACGCTTGCAATTTTATTTCTTGTGAAAATTTGCTACAATATTGTAAATGAAATGAATCGGCCATATTAAATGGGTTTTAAAATGTTGAAAGAATGCTTGGATCACGTAATTAAAGCTGCCGTAGTCTAGTAGGTAGTGTGTTGGCTTAGTAGATGTGAGACCATCCCCTGGTCAGACATCAAAACGAAATATGAACAAATATTTCTTTGTCAACTTCCACTCACTAGAATTTTAGCAAAAACTCTGTGAGTAAATAAAATAAAATTGCCATGAAAAGTTTCTGTTAGCTGTAGTGATATTGATATATATGTTTCTTGCTACGAAAGCAACTAATTGGAATTGAGAAAGCTTCTGAAAAGGTTAATACATGTGTAATGCAACTATTTTTTCTAGTCATTACTTTTTGAAAACATTTTCTATTTTATTTATTACACAAGAATTCTTGTTCTTTTATATTTACTGGTGGAAGCCAGTAGGTAATGGTAAATACTTCGTTGTACCATTATAATTAATAATAATGTTATGAAAATGGAAATGATGTAACGTTGTTTAACATTAAAATGTTAAACAAAAGCTACAAAAACAAAACAACGGACTTGTTTACATCATTAACAAAAATAAAACAACAACATCAGTATAACGAAAAAAAAGGAATAACCAAGTAAACAACAAACAACAACCTACACTAACAGCAAGCAAGTAAACATGTTGTTTACATTCACAGAAATCTCGTGAAGGCGAAGACTAGAACCTTCGCCTACGAGAACATTCATCAGACTGTTTACGTCACTATATAAAAGGCGAGGCAAAGCAAGCAAAGGCGGAGTAGTAGTTCAGTCAGTCTTGTGTGAAGACGCGTTGTGTGTGAAGTAAACCAATTGTGGTTTCAAGATCTCCGTTACAAAGATCTACAGAACAATTGTGTCGTAATTGTTATTGTTTATCGCAAAGGGCATAAACAAAGGAAGAACAAATAAAGCAATTGTTGTAAATAGAATCAGTTGTGAACAGTGGCACACAAAAGTTGTGTGATTAATAAAGAATTTGATTAAAATTAAACACAAAAATTTATTTTTATTTTTATTTGCAATCTACGAGATCATATTCAAACGTTTTTAAAAGGTAAAAATGTGACAATAAGAATATTTTCAATAATAATAATCCAATTCAAACTAAATGTTGTCATAATAAAAACTTTTAACATTGATTTAGAATTTTAGTTTAAAACTTTTTATCTTAATACTCTGCCCTCTGTCTTATACAATAAAAGAAAAAAGAAAAAAAAAGAGAAAAAGAATAAAAGCAAAGCTAACATTAAAAAAAATCCATAAAAGATCCTATGGTGTTATGGCTGGAGCTGGAGAAAGAAAAATTTTCTACAATAATCTTATTACGAACGATATAAAATAAAAGTTTATTTACTTGAAAACTTGTTCTTTGTTTTTATTTTAGGCTTTTAAAATCGCACTTAAACCACCTGTTTGGGTTATAATAGCCATGATGAACAAAAGCACTAAACTGTGGAATGGGCATGAATTAAACTGAGTACCAGTCACCTCAATTCACTTTATAAGCACTGGGCATAGACAGAATTCATTATCACATTGCTGTTTTCCTTTTTTTTTGTTTTCTTGTTTTGCTTCGCTATTGTTTTTTATCGAGCATTGTTCTTTTCTTATAAATTATGAAATTATTTTTGCTTTGCACTTGAATGCTGCAAAAGGCAGGCATTTAAATGTATGTGTTCTTAGTAGATAATTAAAAAAAAAATTTTTTTGTTTTCATTTTTGTAAACACAGCAGCCATTTAAGAGTCTGTATTTAATCAACTTTATAGGCTCAATCACATCAAAATGTAAAAGCTAGAATGAACTATGAAAACTAAAAAGAAAGGAAGTAAAAACTCTTTTGTTCTGGGTACACAATACAATTTGCATACGATGTAAAACAAAAGTTTTCCATTTTAATGAAAAACTTTCAGGAGGCATCTTAATGGGAGTGAGTTAAGAATTGTATTCTCCTATCTATTAGAGAGATTTACCATTTAACTTTATACCAACTTGTGTGTATGTATGTATGTATATTTACATTTTATGAGAAAACTCTATTGTTTACAAGGCTCTATCTATCTGTGTGGCAGAGAAAGGCCATAATGAATAAAAAAGGCAAACAAAAGATTTTAACTTATTAAAGAAAATATGAGGCGGTAAATATTGAACATAATAATCGTAATACATTGTAAACAAAATAAAACAAAAACATTTTATATTGAATTTTCTATGCTTGTTAAAGTGTTTTTAGGATTCTTATTGTGCAGATAGGTCATCAATGAAAAACTAGGCTGAAATTAGTAAAAAAAAAAGTCTGGAAAACTATAGTAACGTTAAAGAATTTATAGAGCTGATATCGTCCATGACATATTTAAAATCAGCCTTAAAGAAAAGTTCTTAAATTTGCTTCACTATCAAGAAATTTGTGATTTAAAATTTAACAGGTCATAGGGTAAATGATCTAATATGTCTTGGACTTTTACAAACAGAGACATTCTCACCATTCTATAACCAATAAAACAATTTAATGCATTTTTGCAAGGGCGTTGTCTCTAGCCAGTGGCAAATGGTAACCCTATAATTCTAGGACTTGCCATAGAATACCTATAAGCTGTTTAGGTTAGGTTTAGATTAGCGATTGTCATGCCGTTTAGCAGACGTCGTAGTCTAATCGGTAGTGTATGGGCTTATTAGATGTGAGGCCACAGTTCGAACTCCAGATCAGACAGCTCCAACAAAAACGAAAATTTGAAAATATTTCTCACAGCAGATTTCTGTTAAAAACTCAGAGAGTAAATAAAATTACCATGAAAAAAGCTTTTCTCTTCTCTGTTGTTCGGAATCGACTTTAAACTGTAGGTCCTTCCGCTCATGTATAAAATTAACGCACACAACATAAGTGGTGTGAGAAGCTAAGTCGTAAAAGGGTTATAATGACCAGTTATGTATGTACGTATGCCGTTCACAGGCAAGTTCACTTGGTGGTCCATATTGACCATGGTGTTACTCAGTGTGAGTTAAGCCGCCTTGTCATGATTCGTTAGTTATGAGTTTGAATCATCCCGAGCTCTGTATGAAACTGGCCAGTTCACTTAGTGGCACGTTCGCCATCATGTTCTGTCATCCAAAAACCGGTGACATCTGTTTCGAAGTATAGGGCTCTCACATAAAACATATTCCTCCCGCATTTTGTCAGCTTCTGCGGTAATTCTGGTGGAACAAACCGAGCTTTTCCGAAATATTGTCAATAGCATAGTGTCCCGTTAGAATTTCTGTTAGAGTACGAACCGAAATCATTTAGTTTCTTGGACAATTGAGCGATCTAAGCCAAAATCGGTTATTAATAATCACGAAATGTTATTGGATTATAGGTTGTTGCAGGCACATAAGCAATGCGTAAAAGTTTGGAGATGAGAAAGCTGCTCTGCGTATGCTCACGATGGACCGAAAGCATCGTACTGAAGATGTTTAAAAAAATTGTTTGATTGAAAAATCGTATTTTTTAGGCGCTTCGTGATCATGCATAAGGCATCAGTTCACACATGAGACGAAGCTGTATAAGAATCACTTCCAATAAAACAGCTGTTCAATAGATGTCTTGCTTACAGTATGTATTGATACACGAGGTATTCACGAGGAATAATAATATGTGTTCTAATGTATCGCTATAAAATTTTTCTAATAGGATTTCAAGGGAATAGTGGTTGATTTACAAGGCAACCACATAATATGTATTGTGTTGCTTACACAGTTTTCTTTTGAGGTGTTAGAAACATCCGCTTAAATACACCAACAATGCTGTGTAGAATTTAAAACGGATGCTACAATAAAGAAAGAAAGAAAAAAAATGGGGAAAAAAGGTTAAAAAGTTATCATTTCCTTTAAGTCTTCATTTTCCCATCTAAAGGCTGTTATCAACTATTTCCGCCAACGTTTGTGCCACAGCAATCATTAAATATTTTAAATGCGAATGTGAATGTACGCCTGCTGTACGTCTGTGTTTGTAACCGGTTATTTCCTTTTAAAGGATATTGAGGTTTACACACATAAACGTATACAGAAATTCATTATGCTTGGAAAGGGTGAGTCTATTAGAGAATTATTATTTGATTTGGTATTGAATATAAATGAAGTGAAATTAAGGATTTTTTTAGGGCCAGTGAGCAAAGTCTGGTAGCTATAACGGATTTCTAATCTGAAAAGGATTTAAACTGAAAATTAAATTCTTGGAAAAGTCATTGTGAAGTTAAAACAGATGATCTTGTTTAACCATTAACGGACTGTTCCAAGAAGTGAAGCTTATTGTTCAGCACTCTCTCTTTTTAATAAATTCATGGTATTCCAAGTCAAAGAACAATTGCCTCCCTTATAATCTACCTTTTCGTTAAATATACCCTTTCAAAATCGCCGTAGTCTAGTAGGTAGTGTGTTGGGTCATATATCTCCAACAAAACGAAATATGAAGAAAAATATTTCTACAGCGACTTGACTCAGCAGATTTCTGGCAAAAGTTCTGAGAGTAAATAAAACTGCCATGAAAAAGTTTCTCAAAAATTTGCGATTCGGAATCGACATTAAACTGTAGGTCCCGCAACTCATGTATAAAATTAACACACAAAACATATATAGTGTGAGAAGCTAGGTAGTAATTCTAACTGAAGGGCTGTAATAATCTTTTCAAAACCTTTTCCTGCGCCACAGAAAGGTTCCTTACCCATCAACAAAGCGTTTTTGCTATGAGTTGTGTTCCACAAAGCCTTGGCAGTCAATTCAAGCGTGAGACAATTGTTTAATAAACAAACTCTTATTATTTCGTGAGAACGCCGTAGAATCGACAAATTTTAATCATTTATCATACTTTCTCTAGGTCAGGTTAGTTGGCGGACAGTCCCTAGTTTCTCTAACAGCAGCGTTATTTTCGTCAGTGCGTACATTAACTGGCTACAACTTTTACGATTCCAGTCTCTTCAAATGCCGTACATAGTAGATCTAATGCGACAATTCCCGTAATACAAATGTAGCCACATGAAGTTACCACTTGTGTAGTAAGTTTTCCTACTATTTTACTGTTTGTTAAGCTATGCAAAATCTAAGATGATAGGTTTGCAACATTAGAGGTTTTGAGACCATTTTATGGATAACCTGAAATTAGAAAAGAATATCCGGAACAAGATTAAAGTGTTTCTATACTTTAAATTTAGAAATTTTAACACTCTACACTAAATTCAGTTATTCGCACATTTACCGTAGTTATTCAGTAATTGAGATTTTTATATGCTTTTATGTTATGTGTCGTTGTAGTAGTTTTGTTTGTGTATTTAATTGCGCTTTTAACTCAAATTGACTTTTAGATTGTGTTTAAATAACAGAGTTCCCTTTTAATTAATGCTTTAACTTCAGTTCGTTTAATTACATTCTGTTTGTGAAATTGTTTAAATTGTTACGCGTTGAATTCAACACGTTTAAATAAATTCCTCTAAAGAGTTAAGAGCACCGGAGTTTTTTTAATCTTTTCACTGGCATTTATTCTCTGGAATGTAAATTCCATTCAAATAATTACAAGTGATTTATGAAATGATTTGTTTAAGTTAACTACGTGAAAAAAGACACAATTAAACGTTGGCTTCTATGCTGCAGTATAAGCTATATTTAAATAATGGATATTAAAATGAGAAATTTTACACTTAAATTACATAAATTTTCAAATAAATTTCCATTTTATGTAGAATTGCATGATGTTAAGCTCTTTAGAATTGTATAGCTTTTAATTTATAGGCTTGTAATGAAGTGTAGGTTTTATTTTTTAATTATTTTTCTTTTTTTTGTGTTTTAGTTGGTTTATGGGTATGCTTTTGCAAGTTCTAGACTGATAGGGTTACCATTTCACAGTACATAGAATGCAAGCTTCTGTTTAAATTACGAAAGCCAAAACCCAAGGTGCCTCTCTAACCTTTACTAAAATTCATGATTTTTTTAATTCTTTTTCGTTCTTTCATTTTCTCCCTTTGTTTCTTCCTTTATTTTAATTGGATCATGGATATGCTTTAATAGCTTCTAGAATGATAGGGTTAGCATCTGCTATTACATAGAAACAATGCTGTCTGTGAAAATGTACGGTGGTAAGAAACCTGTGCTAATCGATAACCTATCTGTAATGTTTGATATTAATTCTATTTCCTCCACGTGTTCCGGTTATTTTCTGAATGAATTATTTACCGAGAGAGATAAAATTTTAAAATTCGAATTTAAAGCACGTAAAAACTACTACAAGCTGATTTGTTAAAGAAATCGTCTTAAATTAAATGCATTTGCCTCCACTATGGCCTATTTAAACAGGGAGTTGTTTACACAAGCAACAAAACTTATTAATTTAAATTTTTAATGAAAACAGCACTTCATAAGTACACAGACGTACACAGTTTGTCATTACAACCTTTCAGCCAGGATTATGACCTAGGTTCTCACACCCATATTGGTTGTGTGTCTAAATTTTATATATGAGTGGCGGGACCGTACGTTAGATTTTTTATAATCTATTCATGGCAATTTCATTTATTATCCGTATTTTTGCTAGAAATCTGCTGAGAGAAAGTTGCTGGTGAAATATTTTTTCATATTTCGTTTTGTGATTTGAACCAGAGATCAGCAATAAATCACTTTTTCGCTACTCCTAAGTACTCATGAAATTTTGAGTATGAATGAGTCAACAGTATTGAAATTTAATTACTCTGATTGATTCGTGCTCACAACAACGTTGATTTATAAGTACAAGTTGCAAGGAGTATGAGTACAACATTGAGATCGAACTCATAACATTCGAAATACGTTTGATTCATACGCCTACTCATTCAGGATGCTCATAAATGATTCGAAATCATTCATAAAAATTTAAGTCTTAGTTATTGTTTCATTTACAACAAAAGAAAAAAAGACACCACAAGCAAAAAACGCAGAACAGCAAACAGAGACACATACAACCTTCTAGTGAGTATTGTAGTGTTCGTATGCGATTCATACTTATTTTGGGATTCTTGTATATGTACGTTGAGTCATTGGAGAGTAAGAAATCAAAAACATCATGCGTAGTGTTAAGTATTAGGTATGATGAGTACTTCAAACTTTGAATATGAGTAGTATGAGTATGATATAAAATAAATATGAATGCGTCTAAGTATCAGCAATTATGAGTATGACTCGAATCTACTCATCTTTTTGGAATCCTTATTGCTGATCTCCAGTACATACTTATTTATTTTCGTTCATGTTCGAATAGAACCAGGTCGTATAAGTGATATATTTTAAAGTTCGTAATTAAATATTGCTCATACGTAAATATAACGCAATTAAATTATTCGTTTGGCATATTGTCTTTTGATGTCAATGGCTCTAATCACACGATTTTATGTGCTGGCATAAAATGATAGGCAAGAGTGGTAAAGAGAATGGTTTTTTGGTGGCATAAATTTTCAAACAGTTACAACCTCGTATTACCAGCTCAAAACTAATACATGCACATTTTTAAAAATCAGCCAAACATCAAAAGCAAAAACACTAATACATACAAAGCTGTGTATACGTATATATTTCATGCCAAACTAATATTAATTCAATGTGATTTGAAAGGAACAAAAATTGTGTGACCAAAAATTGTTCTCGTGTAATTAGAGCCAATAACATTGATTTTTATTGTTTCTAAATTTGTTTGAAGTTAATTATTTCGATAGAAAAATAGAAAATGCAAGCAAACAGAACCAAAGAGTAAAACTTAAGACGTTTTACTGTACATACCCATTTTACGGAGAAGTAGTTTGATGGTTATCAAGCTCTTAGAGAACTATCTCGTTTAAGGCATTGTTTATCATTTTTAACTCACTACCACGAGACAAGTGTGCTAAAGAATCGACTGCGAACATGGCAACAAGCCTAAGCGCAACATGATTGTTTAGAAGCTATAAACAACAAACTCTTGAGAATAGTTATTCGACATAACTATCCTAGTTTTATAATGAAAATATCGAAAAGCTTGCTATTATAATAACGGTTTGCATTGCCCAGAGAAAGTCGATTCTTTTCAAATCAATTGTATCTTAGATTATCCCTGTGCACTATTAAATTCTTACAGTAATATTCAAGATAAAACACTGGCTATAAATACTGCCGTTATGCAAATTTGGTATCAGACACGCATATATATTGACAGCAAAGGCTATTAGAATCCAAGAGAGTATGTTAACCACTCTCATGTTGTGTGAAAATGCCGCGTGTCTCTTAATGACAGTTAATCTCGTATAGATTTCGGGATACAAGAACATTGAAAATTACAACAAAACATTTGCAGGGGCTGGTACAATAAAAAATTTTAAGTGATTTCAAGAGATTGGCATTCTCTGTCAAGGAGCACACAAATATCTCACTTAAGCTTTTCTCATTTGTAAATTAAAGATGAGATGGTGATAAACATATGGAGAACAAAATTTTGGTTAAAACGTACCACAGTCCATCATATGTATCTTATTGTACTTACTGGCCCCTAGGTACATACATCCAGAGCCTGGGAATATCACATAACGATTTCTGCATATACTCTAATGGCGAAAAAGAAGAGAAGACATAGAACAATTGTTTTGTAATTTTTCTAGTGCTTAGGAACATGAGACAAAGTATGCTTAGTACCTTAGAATTTACTGCCAGCACGAGAAAGGTGACTGAGATATGTAAATAAGGCTTTATAGCTGAATGGAATTAATAGGTCCTATCGTAGTCTAGTAGGTAGCTTGTTGACCTATTACACATGAGGCCACATTTCAAGACACAGGTCAGACATCTTAATCAAAACTAAATTTAAAAAACATTTCTTCGGTGACTTCCTCTCAGCAGATTACTGGTAAAAGCTCTGAGAGTAAATACAAATTTCGCAAAATGCTGTTGTTCGGAGGCGACTTGAAACTGTAGGTCACGCCAATCATGTAAAAAAATTAACACACCCAACATAAGTAGTGTGAGAAGCTAGATTGTAATGCTGATTGCATTTTTTATTACTGTTTGAATAATATTTAACCCAGCTTGTCTTTTATTTACATTTTTTTATGCAAAAGAGTTCTGTTATTAATATTAATAGATCGTCATTTTAAAAAGTCATTAAATTAGCATTTCTTCATTTATAATTTCATTTATCACCCTCTATACATGTAGCGCCCTCTCCTGCCTCCAGGAAAATACAATGCTAGATTTAAATCATCCCCCAATTCAAGATGGTCTTTTGTTGTTTCTTTTTTTTTTTACTTTCTTGAACACATTGGCAACCACTTCAACCAAAACCACAACTGCATATGTATGTATGTATATTGCATGTTGTATTCATATAGTATCGTTTATAAAAAATTACAATATTTTTATATTCTTAATAGAAAATAAATAAAAAGAACAAACACAGATATCCGCAAACACATAATAAACCGCATACATTAACCATACAAATTCACCACAACATTGTGTGATTGCAAATAACAACACTTAAGGTGGCCAGATTATTATTATTAAGTAAAATTTATGTTAATATGATATAGAATAACTGTGAATATTATGGTCTGTCAAACCGAACTATTTTACATCCTACTCACTTATATTCAAGATGAATTGCAACTGATCACAAAAATCATTGAATAAAGGTTGCACATAATATATGTACACAATTGGCTTCAATCAGTATTACCACCTAGTTGTGTGCCCTACAGTTTAGAGTCGTCTCCAAACAATTGATTTTTGGAAACCTTTTCATGGTAATTTTATTTTAATTTCAAAGTGTTTTTCATATCTGGTCAACCCACTTAAATTAGTAGACACTTCTGTAAAACCGCACTCAATTCTAATACAGCACTTAAAACTTAAATTTCATAATTTAATGCATAAACAGCAGGATTTAAAATCAATTTGAATGAACACAAAATACATACTTGCAGTTGGTTATTTGGTTTAATGGAAAATAAAAAAAAAAAGGAGTGAATACATACAGAAATTCGAATTAAAATTGTATAAAAGCGGAGTATTTGAATGGCAAATTTAATGCCAAACCAACAATAAAAATACAAGAGACCCTGCCTTCATATTTAGAAGAATGAAAATTAAAACGATTTGTAAGAAATTTTTTTTAATTCACATTAAATTTCAGCTCGATATCATTGTAACCTTTTAGTTAGGATTACGACATAGATTCTCGTATCACTTATGTTGTGCGTGTTGATTTCACACACGAATGGAAGGAACTACAGTTAAAGGTTGACTCAAAAGAAGGATTTTTGAGAAAATTTTCATGACAATTTTTAGTACGCTCAGCGTTTTTGCAGAGATCTGTTGAGTGGAAGTTCCCGAAGGCACTGACCTGGGGTTTGAATTGTAGCCTCATTTCTAAAAAGACAACACACTAGCTACTAAGCTACGTCGACTTCGTAGCCACAATTTGGGAAAATAAATCTTCAAGCGTACAACTTCTCAAGGAAATGCCTATGATTATGCTATCGATCAAATTCAGCCTGAATTATGCGCCAGAGTTATGAAAAAATTTAATATTTTGGATACACTATATCCAGAGAGAACATTTAATTTTTATATTTCACACATAATGGGTTCAATAGGTCTTGCAAATAAATAAAAAAATGTCATTGATATCGCATACACTTTGTTTTATTTCAAATAGAAACCACTTAAAGAAAGACCCGTTACTTAAGTTTGCACATGTATTAATTATTTTCAAAATATCCTGTTACATTTTTACAATAACAAAAAAAAATCTTGCATGACTACGGACGATTAATAAATATTTTAATGAATAAAAATAATAATGCGTTCACCATTTTGTTGCTTATTGCATACGAAATCATTCAATTGAAAAGAAAATTCAATTAAATTTTGTAATGCATATCGTACAACACATATCGTAGAAACGAATCTCTGAGCATTATAACCATAATCACTGAAACTGAAGCGGAACAAAAGCCATGCTAAAGAAAAAAATCTGAATTGAATTATTATTCCGACATTACAAAAGACACGCATGCATGCCAATGGGATAAAGGCAGCCAAGGCAATATAAAAATTGTTGTAGCATTTAAACTAATGATCGACCAAATTATATGCCGTTATTGTATAAAATTTTGATTTTGAATAGCCCTGCTATTATAGTTTCAATTGCTCTTTTATTAAATGCTCCACTCTCCATTGTGAATTAAGATTTCAAAGCATTCTTTTAAATATTTTTAACACGTACTTAATTTCAGTTCAGTTTTATTTATATTTCCTGTCTTGTTTTTAATTTGTCCATATTTAATGTGTATGCCAAGAACATTTTTCCAATTTTAAAATTCTTACAAGAATTATGGCATTCGAATTTGGAAAACAAAACTTTGGAATTTTTTTTTTTGGCAAATGAACAAATAAGATTTTCTATTCTGTTTTGTACTTATTTATGAATATTCTCGTTGTGATGTTAACACTGTGTTATGAAAAGTGGTAAATAAAAGAATCATAAGCAATAATTTTAAAATTTTACACAAGATTTATTGTCTTCGATTCATTTCGTTCTGCAGTTTTTGTTCAAAAAATTTTTAATTTTTTTTCTTTTTTTTTTTGTCTTTTTAATTATGATAATTTTTATTTCAGAACATTTCCTTTCAAATATAATTTAAATTTGCCTTAACACAAATGTTGGCAAACTACTTGAAACTATTTGCCAAATAAAGTGCTTTCAACTGTATGCCTTCATTTTCATTCATTCAAAATGCAATTATGAAGTATTGTAGTATGTGCTGTAGTCGCCATAGTATATTAGGCGTGAGGCCATGGTTCAAACCAGAGATCAGCAATTAGTATTCAAAAAGATGTGTAGATTCGAATCGTACTCATAATTCTTCTAATACTTATACGTATTCTACTTATTTTTAATATCATACTCTCATACTACTCATATTAAAAGTTTGAAGTACTCATCATACTCATACTTAACACTCTATGATGTTTTTTGATTTCTACTCTCCATGGACTTCAACTACATATACAAGAATCCCAAAATAAGTATAAATCGCGTACGAATACTACATACTCACTATAAGGTTGTGTGTTTGCTCTATTTGCTGCTCTGCGTTTTTTGCTTGTGTGTCTTTTTTTCTTTTGTTGGAAATGCAACAATTACTAAGACTGTAAATTTTGAATCAATCGAATCATTTATGAGCATTGCAAATATTTTTCTAAATTTATGAATCGGAATGAGTAGGCGTATGAATCAAACATATTTCGAATGCTACGAGTTCGATGTCAACGTTGTACTCATACTCATTGCAAATTGTGCTTATAAATCAACGTTGTAGTGAGTACGATTGAATCAGAGTAGTTAAATTTGAATACTGTTGACTCATTCATACTCAAAATTTTATGAGTACTTATGAGTAGCGAAAAAGTGATTCATTGCTGATCTCTGATACATACATAGTTGATCAGTACAACCTTTCAGTCAGGCTTACGACCTAGCTATTTACACCATTTATATTGTGTGTGTTAGTTTTATACACGATTGACTGGACCTACAGTTTGAAGTCAACTCCGAACGACAAGTTTCTGAGAAACTTTTTCATGGCAATTAAATTACTCGCAAATTTTTCTGCTAGCAGACTGCCATTTCGGCAATAAAATTTTTTTCATATTTTGTTTATTCAAGATGTCAATGTTGACGTTTGAACTCTCTAATAATAATGATGTTTCAACTACTATCTCCGTTTAAGTAGATTATATTTGCTTCATTAAAAAGCTGTAAAAATAAGTGTTTATTACAATCGAAGGCGGGTAAAGTTTTGAATAGGCAATGTATATACTGATTAACAAAGATTTAGCAGTTGGTAAGCAGATTTATAATCTAAAAACTTTTAAAAAATTCTTATAAAAGCAATTTAATTCGATTAATTTTCGATTGATGAAGTACAACTATAAAGAAGTATTTTTTTAAGCACAATAACCATATTATGGCTAATAAATCATACCCTTTCTATAAGTTTATTATTTTTCGGCTTAACATGAAGACAACAAATCGTAAAAGAAAAAAAATGTAAAAAAAATAATAAAAAATAAATTTAATAAACCTTGAGTTTTGATTCAATTTGTTACCTTTCAGTAACGTATCAAACTTCTGCTCACATTAAACTTCAATTAAACTCTGAAACCTAACAGGTTTATTAAATTCAGCCAACAAACGACTATAAAACTGAAAAGTTTTCCACTTTCAACATTGTTATTTACAATTTATTTACTAAAAATGAAGCAAAAACGATAAAGTTTATGCCACGGTTTTATAGTGAAAAACGTTAAAAATCGTGAAAACTTATCAGCATAAAATTTCATTGAGAATTTGTTTTTCCCTGAATAATATTTTATGCACAACTATGACTGTGTCAGAAAACTATTTACAGTGGAATGCGCTAGTTTTAGGGAAGAAAAAAAAACCGAACATAATATGCCAAGATCAACATATGCAAACTTTAAATATTTCATTAAAACTAGCAACAGGATTTTGTTATAATAAAATTACTAAAGCATCTATTCGTTAGTATTCTTCCATTGTATCTGGAAAAAAATGACAATATTTTCAAAGAAATAACACAAAATTAATTTCTCGGGTGGTCCATCTATCGGTTTAAATTTGAACCATTGGTTATTTCGAATCTGACAATACTTATGTCATTCTATTCTGTCATCCCAAAATTCAGTATATTATCTCTACCGAACGTAATTAATCGATTTATGCTTGATCAACGTTTGAATTTTTTTTGGAAATTTATTTCCAATACAAAGAAAATTGATCGGAAATTGCAAAAATTTTAAAATTTTCATCTTGGTGAGTACGTTAATAAGCAAGAATTGCCGTATTTAGGTCTCAGATATCCCGCACGTGGTCTTACAGAAGCCAATGCAGCCATTACGACTGACTGTTTACTGCGGCTTGTAGAGCGGAGGCTTCATTTGCTCAGATTTCTTTTAAATTGAAGACGTCGCAACCATTATGGTCAATGAAGACACCTATCGCACCATGATAATCAATTGTTGTTTGTATCCGCTCTTCATGGTATTGATGTGAACGATGTTTGGATACAACAGGATGGTGCAACTTGCTACATATATCATGTCACAATCGATTTATTGCGTCAAATGTTTGATGGCCATTTAGTTAGCCGTAATGGTAATGTCAATTGGCCGAAAAGAAGCTGCAATTTGACACTCTTGAACTATTTTTTGTGCGGCTTCGTTAAAGAAAAGTGTTTTGCAAACAAACCAGAGGTAATTGAGCATTTGAAGACCAACATTCGTCATGTCATTCATTAGCACAAAAATTGGTTCAATCGAATGACGTACTGTGAGGCCAGCCAAGGCAACCATGTGAAAGAAATAATTTTCCCTTTCTAACCCGAACAATTGTACTTTACAACAAGAAAATGAATTTGGCAAAATTTCAAACCTGTTTTCTGTTTTAGTGCATTTCCACCCTTTAATATTATCCGTTGATTGGTATTTCCGTTGTGAAGAAGTGAATATTCTGCACATAGCTTTAATGATTCGACTTTGGAATTATTTCATGGAAAAATTTAAAAATCTTTTCAGTTTTTTTTTTAAACAATATTCAACATAAAAATGGCGTTGATTTAAAATTAATTATTTTTGCATTGTGCATAATAAAAAAAAATTTAATAAAGAACTCTTTGTTTCATTTCGGTTGTTATAATTTATTTTAATTAATATTCTTTGAAAAATCAATGTATGAATGCATAAAATTTAATGAATGCTTTATGTTAACTGAACACACAATAATACATCGTTAATTGAGTGGTCATAATAAAATTCATATTGCAAAACCACTGCAGGTGGTAAACAGAATATTACTTGAATACGCGAAAAAACAAAAGAATAAAAAATTTTAATTATTTTATCTGTTTAAGTACTCATTTATTATTTATTGCAACTAGTAATTACATATAACAAGTAATTTCATTAAAAAGAGTCAAATTAGTATTAACCTTAATATGTTATATTGAATTATGATGATATTTCGTCGTCAAGCTAAAAGAGAATGTCAAATTAAATCGCTAATTAGTGACCTTCTTTTAAGGTGATGCTGACTTCTAAGCTGGATGTTGTGTTTCGCTTCATTGCTTTCATACTCTTGTCTAATCGTTTACAATGGATCTCAGTAGTTTGTTTTGAGAAGTTGATTTTTTAATTATTTTTTTAATTTTAATATTCTATTCTATAGGGTGGACCATTTAAAAGTTTAAATTTAAAAATACAATAAAACAAAAACGATTTGAAATGTTGCCAAATTTATTTTCAATTGTTCCTGTTAGAAATGGAAAATTATTTCGTTCACATGGCTACCATGGCTGGCCTCATAGTATCTCATTCGCTCGAACCAATTTTTGTGCTAGTGAATGACGTGACGAATGTTGTTATTTCTTGTTGTAAATTATTTTCTTGTTGTGAATTACAATTACTCCGGTTAGGAACGTAATATTATTTCATTTATATGGCAACCGCGGCTGATCTCACAGTATCTCGCTCGATCGGCACATATCGGCAATGGCACCTCCCAATGTTGCCCTTCAAATGTTCAATTGTCTCTGGTTTGTTGACATCACACAATAGTCAAACGGTGTTAAAACGCAACTTCTTGCCGACCAATGGACATTACAATTTCGGCCATCAAACCTTTGACGCAATAAATCGATTGTGGCATGAGATGTGTGCCAAGTTACATCTTACTGTTCAAATCAAACATCGTTTACATCAATACCATGAAGAACGGCAACATAAAAATCAATTAAATGGTGCGATACGTGCCTCCATTGACCGTAATGCCGGCGCCGTCCTAATTTTCAAAGAAATATGAGCCAATGATGCCACCGCTTCACAAGCCGCACAAAAGAATCACACATAATGGTTGCATTAGCTTCTGTTAGACCAAGTGTAGGTTTTCTGAGCCCCAATTACGGCAATTTTGCTTATTAACATACCCACCAAGATAAAAATGTGAGCTTCATCCGAAAAGATGTTTTTTTTCGTGCAGTTTCGCCTTGGTCCAAAGTTATGATCCGGCGTTGTTCAAGCATAAATCTATTCATTACGTTCAGTGGAGATAATATACTGAATTTTTTGATAGATTAGAATGATATGAGTATTGCCACATTCGAAATAAGCGATGGTTCAAAATAGATAGGCCCATCCGATAGATACATGCAATATGGAAATGCATAGCTTCAAAACCCCCTTTACTATTTTTAAAGGCTACCTTTCGTAACGTAATATTCCGTAAACGTATTATTCTGCGACAGAACAACCAACCTCAATATGTTTGCCTGTATTTTTGTTAGTAATACCTTTTGAAATATACCTACGTGGGTATATTGATCAGACAAAGATCCCAGGAGAATGTCACACTATGAGTTCACGTTGATGATTTCGTTCAGATTTCCACGGATTTTTCGATAATAAATGGACTTTGGGTGTTGAAAATTTTTCGTAGTTAGCAGACATAGCTCATGCCATAAGGTTACTGGATCTTTGAGGGAGTTGTTGTCTAACAGGTTGCAGTAAAGTTCAATGAGTATGAAAATATTTTTGGAAAGGATATTAGAATACGTTCTGGTAGTCAGGCGGCTGTCAAAGCACTGAGTTCTAAGTAATGAGCGCTAAGGAGTTTATGGCAGTCGTGAATCTCTAAAAGAGATGAAGGAGTGGTACGACATTTATGGAATAAGAGTACCGAAATTGTAGTCGTGAGGAAACAACATGAAATAGGAAAAAAATATTTCTTGGGCGACTGCCGATCTGCTGAGATTTCTGATAAAAACTCTGAGAGTAAATAAAATTGTCAAGAAAAATTTCTCAAAGGACAGACTTTAAACTCACACACACTATAAGTATAAGTGCTTTGTAAAGCTATTATGGATGTATGTATGAGTACCGAAACCTAGAAGTAATTTAAGTAGCTTGTGGACTGTTGAACTGACTGTTGAACCGAAAACATCGAACTCTTTAGTCAGTTCAACGCATTGGGAATTATCCTGTAAAGAACTGTGAGATTTTTAATTAACATTGAACATGTAAATGAAACGGAAGGTGTGGCCAAAGTGTAAAAAGTCACTCACAGTGAGGTTGTTAGAAACATTAACGCTAATTATATATAAGAAATGATGTCGGTAGGGGCTGAAGAGACGAAAAAAAGAAGGAAGATGTTCTTCACCTATTGCTCGTTTGTATGACCTTTTTTTTTAATAAAAAATTACATTACCAAACATATAAGCATACATGATTCATGACATACATGAGTTAAATAAACATCACAGGATTATTTTATTATGGCCTCTGTTAGTTTTTCTTACTCTACAGGGTAATAAATTTCTGTTCGTTAGTGTCTTATACCCACAAATCCTTATTGAGTAGAAGTTTACGACCGTTTATGTTTATAGTATATGTTCTATGAGAGTATCAATAATAAATTTGCATTTTTATATTGACTCTACTCAAGTGAAAATATGTGCATAAATATTTGTAGTGAAATTTAAATACTTACCCTCAAAGCTATCTAAGTTTATGGCTTTTGATATCCATAAGCAAGCAACTTATGTTTATTATGACTAGTATTTTTTATAGATTTTCATGGAATATTTTACAGCCAAACAGGGTAATTGAATTGACTTCAATATGTCATTAGAAAAAAATTCAATTCAATGGACAGTGTTTTTCGTTTCGGTTTTTATTGGGACTGTCATCTCCACACAAAAAGTAAAAGATTAAATTTCTTATGTCGAACTTTCAGTGTCTCCGGACCTTTGGTCTGCTTCACTTGGACGATAGTATTTTAGATTTGAAATCCGAAGCACATGAATGTGTGTCAGTACATGAATCATGTGTGGCTTAGATGTTCAAACAGCAGGTCAAACATCTTTAACGGAGCGAAATATGAAGAAAAATATTTCGGCGACTTCTTCTCAGCAGTCTGCTGGGAAAAACCCTGAGAGTAAAAAAATTGCCATGAAAAAGTTTCTCAAAAATTTGTAGTTCGGAGCAGAGATCAGCAATGAATCACTTTTTCGCTACTCATAAGTACTCGTGAAATTTTGAATATGAGTGAGTCAACAGTATTGAAATTTAACTACTCTGATTAATTCGTACTCACAACAACGTTGATTTATAAGTACATGTTGCAAGGAGTATGAATAAAACGTTGACATTGAACTCATAACATATGCCTACTCATTCAGATTCATAAATTTAGAATAACACTTTTAATACTCATAAACGATTCGAGTGATTCGAATCATTCATCAAAATTTACAGTCTTAATTTTTGTTGTTGGATTTACAACAAAAGAAAAAGGACACACAAGCAAAAAACACAGAGCAGCAAATAGAGCAAACACACAACCTTCTAGTGACTATTGTAGTGTTCGTACGCGATTCATATTTATTTTGGGATTCTTGTATATGTACGTTGAGTCATGGAGGGTAGGAATCAAAAACATCATGCTTAGTGTTAAGTATGAGTATGATGAGTACTTCAAACTTTGAATATGAGTAGTATGAGTATGATATTAAAATAAGTATGAATGCGTTTGAGTATCAGAAATTATGAGTATGATTTTGAATCTATTCATATTTTTGAATACTCATTGCTGATCTCTGGTTCGGAGTCGACTTTAAATTGTATGTCCCGTAACTCGTGTATAAAATTAACATATTGGGAAGCTAGGTCATACTCTAATCCTGACTGAAGGGTAGTAATGATCAATTATAGTTATGTATGTATGTATGAAATGAAGCCTCCAAGTTAATGCTAAGCATTATTGCAGAAGGCTTGCAAGGAGGCTTCATTTCTCTCTAAGTAATACAGCTAAAAGTTCTCTGATACCATAGTGAGGATAACATCACGGATGAAAGTTAGTAGTAGGCCAGGCAGTCATACAAAGATTAAAGCTCTAGAGTTTTTAAGCAACGGAAGATGGAAAATCCATCATCCTTAAGATCTACAATGAGCTGAGCTTTACAAATTGGATCAGTAGAACTGACATACATTTTTCAAACAAATAAAATAATAAAATCTTTAGAAACAAAATGTATTGTGCTCCTAATAAATTTTAAAAATTGAACCTAGCTAGATTATATCTTTTGTGACAATTAGGGGATTTTTGTAGACGATTGCTGCAGAAAATGTTTAAATCTGAATCTGAATCAAAATTGTTCTAATTTTGAAAATCTTCAAGCATTCCTATTAAATTCGTAGTTCGGAATCTCTTTTTTAAAAACAACATGTTTCTTTAAGCGAAACTATTCTAATCAAAATGAATTGCTTTTAAAAAACGTGACTTTTAGCAAAAGTATAAATTGACTGACCCACATGTTTCCTACAAAAAAAAAAAAAAAAAAAACGAAAGAAATTATAAGAATTAAAAAAGAAACCACAATTCCTATGTTATACACAACTTTCTTATAGAAACTCTTCCTATGGTTTCTGTTCGTTCACAGCATCAAACTAAATTCAACTATACAGGATACAAAACTTGAAATTCTAAAAATAAAAGGCATCGAACGGTGTGCATGCCAACACCATGCTTAGGTAGACAGAATGGCATTTTTATTTCATGACGTTCACCATCGTCGCAAGGGTTAAATTCCAATTTTAGAATAAAAAAGCACATACACACACCCATGCATGCTGTTCAGTGCCGTTCTGTCTCATAAACTTTGCAAGAACTCTGCTCAATTTGTCCGTAGATAATTAAAATCGTGGGACACCAAATTAAGTAGACAACGTTTATAGAACAAAGTGCAAATCACACAGAGAATTAAAACAGCTAAAATTACAGCAACAACAGTAAAAATATCTGCAACAATAACGATAGAATCCATATTATTAAAACGAAATAGCGCTACAAATTATACTATAAACACAATAGACGCAACGCAGCAAGTGTAATAATATTAACAGCACAAATCCTCTCACTGTGAGCAGTAATTCTTTCAATGCTGCAAGTAAACATGGAAAATTAGGTTAAAAGCAGCATAATCTTTGCTTGTAGTCGCGCCATACATACATGACATACAGAATTGGTGATAATATATTGATAATATATGTTGGGATCAGATCTACTCACTTGACAATGTAAACGACCAAGTGGCACTAATTCAGGAAAATATTCGTCTGCTGTATGACAGTTATGTTCCTGTCAGAACTAAGCTTGTTAAAGCCAAACACTAACCGTGGTTTAATGCTGAAATTAAAGCTTTAATTGATAAGCTAGACATTGCGGACGATGGAATGGACGATCTGAAAGCTATTCATAAATCCGCTCGTAGTGCAGTTACCAAGCGCTTTAAAATTGCAAAAACTTTGTTTTACGGCAATAAGTTCTCTATCGCATTGGTTAATAAAGCTAAATTGAAAGTAATCCGCGATATTGGTATTGGACTCTTGCTGATGTTTTGTAGATGCTCTCAATTACAAATTTGTTAATATTAATGTTCCGACCCCTGGTAGTAACATATACAATGACCTTTGTTTCGTTCCTATAGAAAACCCCTTTAGTTTTCGTTGTGTTGATCAGCTCAAGATTCTGGAGTGCTTATCTTCAGTGAAATCGAACGCAGTGGGTTCTGATGACTTAGATCCTCTGCTTTTAAAAGCTTTGACACCTAGACTCCTGCCTCCTTATTTTACTTATGTCTTCAATTCAGTTTTAACTATGTCCTCCTTCCCTGATGAATGGAAAAATCGAAAATCATTCCCATTCGAAAATCCAACAATGAATTTAGGCCAATTCTTCCATTCCTATCTAAAGTAATAGAGAACCTCATGGCTAGACGAGTATCTCGCAAGTAATAATTTCTTATCGGATATGCAGTCGGGATTTATGAAAGCTAGGATCTGCACTATTGCTTTTGTCAATGTAGTTGATGACCTTAGGTTGAAACTTGATGTAAACTAAATAGCGTTTCTAGTTCTTTTGGATAACACCAAGGCTTTTGATACACTTGATCACAAAATATTGTTGAAGAGACTTCAGACTCTCTGTCATTTTTCTGATTCGGCTTGTAATCTTATACATTTTTATCTCTTGCACAGATCACAAGGTGTTTAACTAAACGGAAACATTTGGAGTTCCCTAAACGTTGGAAGAGGGATTCCTCAGAGATCAATATTAGGTTCTCTTTTGTTCAGTGTTTACATTAATGACCGACCTGATGTCTTGGACAATTGTAGCGTACACATGTACGCTAATGACGTTCAGCTTTATACGAGCACTCGTATTGAGAGTATAAAATTACGCACAGACTCCGTACAAGTTTTTGTATAAGTCCCTCAAAATCTACAAGTTTATTGCTCTCCAGAACTAAGAGAGCATTTTCTGTGCCTGATATCAATATCAGAGGGAATAAGATAGACTTTGTTGAATCGTCAACCAATCTGGGTGTTATATTTAATGGACGGCTAACGTAGTCTAACCACATTAATGCCATTGTTGGTACAGTTTACGCCATGTTTCGAAACTTATGAACCGTAATAGATTTGACGCCCTTTGCCATATGAATGCAACTGGCTAAAACGCACTTGATTCCTGTTTTTTTATGCGGATGTGAAATTTTCACAAATTGTGATACTGTAATGATAGGAGAAAACTCAACTTGGCTTGCAATAATATAGCACGATATGTATTTATTAGAGGAAGACGCGACCATATCTCACAATTTTCTTATCAGATATTTGGTATTAATTTTGAAAGCCTCTTAAATATTAAATACCTTATTCTCCTCCATAAGATCATCATATTTATTTAGCCGGATTAAATTCGCAAAATCTAACCGCGGCAGGAAAATTATCCAATATGGTCATAAGACCCTTTTGTCACAACGCCAGTTGGTCTGAGAGAAGTAAAGACGGAATTATGTGCGGAATCGATACATTAGTACTTTCTGGTAGCTAGTCGACTGTTAAAACGCTTGATTTTAATATACTAATCTCCAACACGGTGTATAACTATCACAGACCTTTCATGTCTGTATAGCAGACGGTCAGGTATGACACAATTATTAAACTATTAAGGAACATTAAGCTTAAAACTAATACGCCAGATGGATAACTTTAAATACGGGTAAAATGGCACATTAAATTCTTTCAAAGTTAGATAGAGCTCACATGACAAATCTGCTTAAGCACCAGAGAGCTACGATATGAATATGGGCAGTCATGCAAAGCGCATTAGTCATTGGTCTTGGATGCTTGGTAAATGCTTCTGGATCAGGAATGTAAAAGGAGAGAGGGGTGTCTACTTATAGGTGCTTTAAACGAACTATCAGTAATGGATATATACAGTGTAATTTATTTTATCAGAAGCTTGGAATTGTTCTGAGATTAGCGGATAATTTGATAATTGTGTTACTCCAATGCCTACCAAACATTTTCAACCTTTTGCTGCTGAATTTCATTAGATGATAGTACCTTTCCTTAAAGTCTTAGTTATTTCCTTCCATAGGAAAATATTGCTTAAACTACTGTCATCGCTTAATTTCTAAAATCCACAATACAAGCAAAAATATTGCTTTAATGGTACAATACGTATACCCTTTAAAGCCTCTTCATGCCAAATGTAATCGAATAAATTCAATTTCACTGGTCCTTAAGACAAAAATATAAAATTTTACGATAATTTAAAACGATAATTTAAATTCATTGTGTTTGTAAACTTGTAAAAAGGAAAATATTGTCTCTAAAGTTTAACTATTATGCCTTAAAATTCTGTGTGTAGGATTGCCAAAGGCGAAGGAACACACAGCCAACGTTATTACCACTGGAAACAAAAATTAAAATCACAAAAAGAGTCATAAAAGTAAAACAAAAAATATAAAGGATTATAAAAAAGAGATTAAAAGTATCTTATTTCCTTCATTTGATTAAAGTTACTGCTGTAGATACGATATAATGTGTTGCCCTTTAGGGTTAAGTTTTAAATTTTTTATCAAATATTAGTTGTTTCTTTACTCTTTCATAGACGTCATTGCGTTAATTTGAGTACATATGTGACTTAAAAAAATTCAGCATAAAGAATTTTTAAAATAATTAAGACAGAAGAAATAGACGCTTCAGCCCTTGATCATCACTGTCGTTTAGTACTACAATAGATTCTATAAAATTTTCTGAAAGTAATAACGTAGTATTGGCTTATTAGATCCCATGTCAGACATCTCTAACATAAGAAACTAATGAGGGATATTTATTCGCAACTTTTTACACCAGATTTCTGGCAATAACTCTGAGAGTAAATAAAACTGTCATGAAAAGTTTCTCAAAAATCTGTCATTCGGAGTCGACTTTAAACTTGTAGTCCTCGCCACTCATGTATAAAATTAACGCACTCAACGTAGGGGGTGTGGGAAGCTAAGTTGAAGGTAATGCTTACGCAAGCCCGGCTAAAAAGATTCTGAGCAGAAAGTTGGATTTTAGCATGCGACAACATTTAAAACTTCGAAAAAAATTTCTTTCCTTTAACGTCAGTGAAACATTCATATTAAAAAATAATTTTATATTGTATTCTAAGACTTACATTCAAATATATGTATGTACTATGTACCAGAGATCAGCAATGAATCATACTAATACTCACTACTCATAAGTATTCATGTAACTTTGAGTATAAGTGAGTCAATAGTATTGAAATTTAACTACTCTGTTAATTCGTACTCACAACAATGTTGATTTATAAGTACATGTTGCAAGGAGATTGAGATCGAACTCATAACATTCGAAATATGTTTGATTCATACGCTTACTCATTCAGATTCATAAATTTAGAAAAATACTTATAATACTCATAAATGATTCGATTGATTCGAATCATTCATCAAAACTTACAGTCTTAATTTTTGTTGTTGAATTCACAACAAAAGAAAAAAGACACACAAGCAAAAAACACAGAACAGCAAACAGAGCAAACACACAACCTTCTAGTGAGTATTGTAGTGTTCGTACGCGATTCATATTTATTTTGGGATCCTTGTACATGTACGTTGAGTCATGGAGAGTAGAAATCAAAAACATCATACGTAGTGTTAAGTATGAGTATGATGAGTACTTCAAACCTTGAATATGAGTAGTATGAGTATGATATTAAAATAAGTATGAATGCGTTTGAGTATCAGAAATTAAGAGTATGATTCGAAACTACTCATATTTTTGGAATACTTATTGCTGATCTCTGCTACTGCGTAAATAGCAAAGAACAATAAGAAATTTGTAAGTATTCTAAGCCATGTCTCCTGTCTAGTCTGTTACTGTATTTAATAGACTGTAATACTTAAAATATTTACTTAAATTGATAAATTACCTTTAATTGGCCATTTGAGTGAAGCATCCCTAAAAGTCAATAAAATTGTCATCCGGTTAAGAAGAAGAGGAGAAAAAAGGATGTGTAAACTGACTTCTATCTTCATGGTATGTGTTTTGTCTCTGTAACAATATAAATTTTACTGCCCGGAAATGTGTTATTGTTCTGATCGATTTTATTTCAAAGAAGAACTATTATTATGCACAAAAAAATTCATATTAACTCTGTTGCAAGTATTGCTGCAATTGTTGTTGGTGATGTTTCAGTTTATTTTTAAGTCGTTATCCAATGTATTTCTGTTTTGCTATTGCTCTCATATAGTCTGAGAAGAAGAAAAAATAAAAATTTATTTGCAGATTTGTTGCAAATATGTAGAAACTATATTTACTCTTGTAGTTCTAGATAAAAGAGAAAGTAAAAGAAAATGAAATGTAATGATTATGTAAGAAAGGAACAATAAGAAAAATAAGCAACAATTGTTGAAGGAAGAACTATTGGGTATTTTGTTAACTACTGTTGTACAGGCTCCACTCCATAAATTGAAAATAACACAGAAATATCGTATCAGTACTACTGTACAGTACTACTGTTAATAGTATTAAGCTCTAAAAAATATGTTAGTAAATAGCAGTCATCGTGAGGGCACGGATCAAAGCTCATGTCAGACATCGAAAGCAAATCGAAATAAAAAAAATATTTTATTTTATCAGCAGGTTTCTGGCAAAAAACTCTGAGAGTAATTGAAATTGCCATGAAAAATCCCTTCAAAACTTAATTCATGTATAACATTAACACACACGTCGTAATCCTTACTGAATGCTTGTAATGACAAATTACATATGTATGTATGTATATATGTATCAACAAAAAAATATAAACATTTTGTAATGATGTTTAGAGCAGACAACGCACCTGTTGGCCTATAGATCGGCAAAAGACTTCAAATGTTAAAGCTACAGATCGGTCTGCATCCCTTTGCGTATCACTAACTAATTATTCTAACAATTTCAAACCATCCTGATATAATGAGTGTAGGCATGAGTAAATTCATTAACTATTTTACACTTAAAAAAATAATTTGATCGCATCGCACGTAAAATATACCACATTAAGGAGAACATCAAGGGATATTAATGCTGTCCCAAGCAATCTATTTTAATAAATGTGTCGGCAGTTTATTAACAATTTGATTATAGCCTTTAGCTATTTTTACTAACATTATTTTTATGGCTGTATTTTAGACAATATTTGCATTCCCAACACTTGTTTCGACCGATGAACATTGACGTTGTTGTTGTGTTTGGTTGCATGTCCGTATTTTATGCATAAGTTGTGAATTTTTTAATCTAAATCTATGTACATACACATACGTATGTATGTACATATATATAGGGAAGGCATTTGGGTGTCATTTTCTAAAAACGACTTTTAAATCATGTCTACTATGATATGGAGGGTATAAGTGAACTCAAACCCCAAGATATCGATTATACAGTACAATTTGATCAATTTAATGCCGTTTAACGAGTTTGGGATTAAAAGTTGAATTTGAAAGTAGCAATAAAATTTATTTACTAGAGTCCGTAAAGTGAAACATGTTTGTGTATATAAAAGACTTTTCGGAAAAAGGAAGGAATAAATCCATTAGAGTAGATTTTATGTAACAGTAACAACAACAACAACAACAGAACAAAAAATTCATTTATCTTTTAAGCCTATTAAGTGCAATGATTTAAATAGCCTGTGTTATTTGATTTATTTTTTAATAGAGCACAACTAAGCTTATTCGTGGAGATTATTTCCTACTACTACTACTACTACTACTGCTACTACTACTACTACTGCTACTACTACTACCACTACTACTACTAATATTAAGTTAAACTTTATGTATATAAAAAGTAGATTGAGTTCATTTTACACTATTATAGTTGGCCAATCTCAACTATAAACGAAGAAAGCAGCATTGTATGCTAGAATTATAGAATAAGATTAAAAAAAATTGTCATGAAAAGTATTCCAAAAAATTCTGTCGTTCGAAGTCGTTATTAAACTGTAGGTCCTACCACTTATGGATGAAATTAACACACACAACATAAGTGGTGTAAGAAGCTAGGTCGTAATCCTGACTAAAGAGTTGTAAGCACCAATTATGTATGTATGTCTATGGGTGGACCATGTAAATCTAATCATTTTTAGGCCATAAAAGCACATTGTATGCATAGCAGAGATCAGCAATGAATCCCTTTTTCGCTACTCATAAGTATTCATGAAGTTTTGAGTATGAGTGAGTCAACAGTATTGAAATTTGACTACTCTGATTAGTTCGTGCTCACAACAACGTTGATTTATAAGTACGAGTTGCAATGAGTATGAGTACAACTCATTACATTCGAAATATTTTTGATTCATACGCCTACTTATTCATAAATGATTCGATTGATTCGAATCATTCATCAAAACTTATAGTCTTAGTTATTGTTGAATTTACAACAAAAGAAAAAAGACACACAAGCAAAAAATACAGAGCAGCTGACTGAGCAAATACACAACCTTCTAGTGAGTATTGTAGTGTTCGTACTCGATTCATACTTATTTTGTGATTCTTGAATATGTACGTTGAGTCATGAAGAGTGAAAATTAAAAATATCATGCGTAGTGTTAAGTAGTATGATGAGTACTTCAAACTTTGAATACGAGTAGTATGAGTATGATATTAAAATAAGTATGAATGCGTATAATAATGAGTATGATTCGAATAACTTCATTGCTGATCTCTAATGCACAGTATGGATTTGAACCTTTTTGTTTTGATTTTGTAGTTCCTCTATCAACTTAAAATCCTATTTATACTAAAGCATAAGCTTTTTTGTTTTCTGGTGATTTATAATTTATAATATTTTTAAACATTATTTGCAACAATTGTTTCTACCTTCACAAAACTACTAAACTTACATTTAAATTTAATGCTGAAAAAAAGTTTTTACGGTTTTTATCAAACAAAATAACAAAATAACTAGCTATACACGACTAACTAAACATATTTAAAATAAGAATGAATATGTTGCATACAAATCTGGTTAAGTGGTATATGCAACAAATTAAGGTGTCATGGCTTTTTTGAAAAACTTTGTGAGCTAAACGTAGAAAAGTTTTTAGTTTCATAATTGTTTGTTGGTTCTTTGCTTGGTAAAATTAATAAACATGTCAGGTTTCAGATTTTAATTGAGTTTGCATTTCTCTGTATGCTAAGATGATCTATGAAAATAAAATTTTTCAAATTTTTCTTAAAGTTTTCTTATTTTTAAAGAAAAATATTTAAGATTACCTTTTTATTCTCAACATTATTAAGACGTGTATTTTTTTTTTATTAAACTGTGTTGAAAAAACCAATGTAAGGCATTAATACATCAGGTCACTTAAAGCATAGCATGATTTAATTATTTAAAATTAAGATACGATACTATTTAGAGTACTGACATATGTCTTCGTTTGCATAAAAATACAATAGTCATGGCCATTTCACGTAGAGGTGATCATGCCATTTGACTCCGAAGGTTTTTTTCTTGTGAAGTGTTCTTAAGTAGAAAGTGTACGTATAAATGATACAACACAGCGGACCTCAAAGCCCACATAAACCATGCCTTTGGTCAAAATCAGCCTAATTTATGAGTCATTGAAACGGAAGGTTCCGCCATTCATGTATAAAGTTAACACACACAACATAAGTGATGTAAAAAGCTAGGTCAGTATCCTTACTTAAGGGTTCTAATAACCAATTCTGAATGTAATTCTCTTCAACTGAAAATACCGTCATGAATTCCTTGCTATGTAAGCCGTGTAGGGGATGAACTATTTTATTAACTTCGATTATATGAGAATTTAGATTTTTTAAAGTAAATTTCCACAGTGTGGCAACGTTGTTCTGACCTAAAACGATTCATGATATCATACCAAATCGTACTGAACAATTTCAGCTGAGTTTGACATTCTTAGCTCTGTCAAACCATTGTTATGGTTTAAAGAAACCTGATCATTTTCTTTTTAAATTCTCGTGTTATGGTTTTAAATTTTCAGTTAAAATTTTGTAATACTTTACATAGATGTTTTTTCTATTTAAAAAGCACATGCTTAAAGGAGGATTTTGTTTCAGTTTCGAAATCCACATTTACATGAATACAAAACATGGAAGAAAAAAATCCAATGAAAAGGTAATCGGCATACCAATTCCCACACAACTATTGTTTGTATGGCATTTGAATGTTTAGAATTGCAGAAGAAAACAATTTTTATATTAAAAAAAAAGAAAACGAAAAAGGAACACTTGTATTTAATTGTATACATTGTATTTATGTATTTACATGGAAAAAATTATTTTCATTTCATTTTAGTTTTACTTATGTATTCTCTATTGTTCTTAAAGTTCAACCTTTTCTTCTTTAAAATGATACTCTGCAGCTGAAAGTTTTTCAGCCCGTGGCTCTATACATGTTTTTTGAATTTTTGTTGTAACATAAACTGTTCTTTCCTTTTTCGGTTTATTTGTAATGTAACAAATTTATTTTTTTATTTGTTTTATTTACGATTTTTCTTTTTGTTTGTTTACATTTAAACTTGTAAACAATCTAAAAATTCATACGAAGACTGAAGCAGTTCTTGCTTTTAATAAAACAAAATCACGAGATATGGATGGATGGATGGATTTAATAAATGTTTGTAGGTTACACCTTCAAATTTTTTGACATTTGGAAATGGAGTATTAAGACCATTTTATTTTGGCATTCGTGTTGTAATACTCCTGAATAATGGAAATTTTTAGGATTAATTTTCATACTAAATCAACATACTGTTACGTTTTTACCTTTTAAAAACGTTTGAAATA
>QOCX01000665.1:77352-102419 GCA_005959815.1 Sarcophaga bullata | reverse complement strand
TTAAGGTGCAAAATGTTTGTAGCTGTACAGAGAACATGTTTCTCTTACAACATTTTTCATAAAATTAACGCTTTTGAAGTTGAGACAAAAAAGTAAAATTTTATGGTTTCCTCCAAATTTAATCGGGCTTGTTGCTCGTCTTAACTTAACCAATTTATATGAGAATTTAGCAGGATTATATTTTTGTGGTGTGGGACTAGAAAAAAAGTACATAAAATCCTATATAGCCTCACTCTATTTGTGAAAGAAATTTATTTTACATGTAAACAAATATAATAAAATTGTGAAATGATAGAGTAAACTTAATTGCTGTATGAAATTATTTTAATACAAGTAGACTATAAACTTATTATCTAAAGCTTAACAATTTAACAACGTAGGAAACGATAATCTATATCTCGAGTTGTATACGTAAGTTTGGAATAATATTGGAGGGAAACAGAAATCTTATAAATACGTAAGTTTTCTTCATAAGTTTCGCAATTCGGTCAGAATGTTTTGTTATGTGTTTATTGGAATTAATTCTACTGGAATTAATTTCAACTATTAGACATAAGAAATTACAGTTGATTTTCGTCAATGTTTAACTGCACGCATCGACAACAAATCACACTAAAAAGTTAAACTCTAAGGTCCTCTTACTGTTTAATGGGAAGCTAAAGAAATATTAACCTCAATAGTAGTTTGTGGCAGAAGATTGTCTTAGACACTTTTTATTTAAAAGGGATAGTGCTATGCGCTTCAAAATTTCAAGAAATTACCAGAACAGCGAAGATTATGGCTCAATGAATGCAACTGAATCATTTTCAAGACTCTAAAAGAAATGTTTCACTTATATGCAAAAATGTCGGGACTTATTTTTTAATTTTTGTGTACAATTATTTTCTAAAACGATTTAAATTGCATAAATGTTACCAATGAAAAACTGTTANATTGCTAATAAATTTATAAATCTTATTATAGACTTCCTTCTTCTTTTTATTCTTCTTCCCTGATTATTCTTTGTAATAAAACCTCTAGATGTCATTAATACACGTATTTGCAAAAAAAACCAAATCAGCTGCATATGTATATGTATATGTTCTTATTTAAAATTTCTTATAAATACAGGCAAGTCCTCTCTACTGGTTTATTATGAAAGAATTTTATCTCTTTGCAAAAAATAAAAAATCGTGTCGATAGTGTATGATTTTATAACAGAATTAAAAATATTGATATCAAAAAATATTTACAGTAAATATAAATATATATCTAGTGATCTAACCTATTGGTAAATAAAATTTTAATTAAGAAAATTAAAGAAAAAAATAAATCTAGAACATGAAGAACTACACGAAACTACTTAATTAAATACTAGGAATTATTTTTTAAAAATTTATTTTATATTTAGTTATATAAGAACTAAATAAAAAAAATATATATTTTCTTGTATTAAAATTGAATACACGTTTTACAATTTCCAGATTGCATGATAACAAAAATTAGTTTAAGTCTCCACGTTTAAATATTTGTAAAAAATATTGCATTAATAATATAGCTATATTATATAATTATATAGCTATTGTTTTATGTGAATTCAATATATCCGATTTTTGATAAAAGCATCTATCACGAAAACGAAACCTGAATGTATGTGAAGATAGTATTATCTAAAAGCACTCGAAAAGATAAATAAATCTTAAAGAGGAATGTATTCGTTAAAGGTCTTCAAATATGATAGATATAAATACTAAATGTGACTTATAAATGCCGGACTCACTATTTGAACATAAACATTGTAACAACTTCTAACTAAAAAAATAAATATATTACCGGTAGATATGGATGTTGGATATACAGTTTTAAAGAATAGTAATTCAAAATACAAATGCAGTGCACTTTTTTTGGAAAGAGGCATTTCTGGTTACAGTAGTTTACATTTTTATGTATACCAAACATTTTGTTTATTTTGTAAACCAATATAAACATATTTCGGAAACCAATATAAAGCAATGTAAACATTTTTCTTTTAAATCAAATTTGCTATGGAAATTGCTGAAACGCAACCTTTATTTTGCAATTGATTAAAATGAAATACACTGAACAATTATTATATTTATTGCAAAACATTGTTAGCATTTTTATATGGTTGTATTTCAATCAACTAAACATTAACAATTTACGTTACCCATCATTATATTGTTCGTTTTATATTCCATAGTATAACATCAATTTACCAAACACGAAACAGCAATCAAATAAGGAAGTTATATTTATAAGGACACAATCACAATATTTCACGCAACATGCAATGTGTGTAAATATTGTGTTATGCCAGAATAGCATAAAATGTAGTCTCCATTATAAGTGCATTAAGGGAAAAGAAATTGGTTTTTTAATGAAAATGTGCACAACGGTATTAATGCATACCACTCCCCGAAGTTTTGACATTTATGAAAAGATAATGGGAAAAGAAAGATTCAGGATGTAAAACACAAATTTACTGTGATGCGCTTAGAATTAATTTGTAATGGTAACAATTTCCAGCTTTCATTGAGATCATGTTTTCATTCTAGTGAATTATCTATTGTTTACATCATTGCGTCGTCAATTGTGTTTATATGTTTTGTTTGAAAATATTTACTGGAACTGGAGAAATAACAATCAACCAAATATGTAATGTAAAATACGTATATGAACACTTTATAATGTTTATTGTATCTTATCAGATTCCGGCATTATTAAAAATGAAATAATAAAACAATATAAAGGTAGAATATCGCAAATATGACGCTCAGAATACACAAGTCAGTTATTTGCCGTCTTATTAAAAAAAATCAGTGGTTCATTTGAAACTATTCATAGTGGTGGAAGACCTCATAAAACGACAGTTCGCGAGAACAAAATGATAATTCGGGACATCAAAAAAGATCCGTTTGTTTCGTCACAAACTGTTGTAAACACATTAGATTTATATATCGCAGAAAGAACAGTAAAGTTCAGAACAGAAAAGTGCAAAAAACTCTTTATTTCAAGTAAGAACCGTAAACCGAGAGTAGAATTTGCTAAGATGCATTTACACTGGAGTGTCGAAGAATAGCGAAAAATCCTGTTTTCCGATGAGTCCTTATTTAACTTGAAAGGATCTGATTCAAAACACAAATGCATTCGAAAGCCCCCGAATACGAGGCTAGACCCTAAGTATTGCAGGGGAACAGTAATGTATGATGGTGGGAATGTAATGATGTGGGGGTGCTTTTACGCAATGGAATCGTGCCTCTGTAAGAAGTGAGACTATGAACCGCTACCTTTTCAAAAATATTTTGGAAATTGTCATGTTACCGTTTGCAAAAGATGAAATATCTACCGGATGGATTTTTCAACGCGATAATGTCCAAAGCATGCCTCGAAATATGTTAAGTGCTGGATTCAAGACCAAAATATTAATATACTCAAATTTCCAGCTCAGTCACTCGATTTAAATCCTATAGAGAACTTGTGGGACATGGTGGATAAAAAAATAAAACGTGAGCAGGGATCGAATAAACGAAATTTTTTCTATAAATAAAAGAAGCGTGGGAAAGCGTTTTAGAAAGCGAAATCCAAAAATTAATTAATTCAAAGCAGATTGCGCTACTGTTTTTTGTTTGTGCAAAAAAGGATATTCCATTAATTATTAAGATATGATAAAAATTTGAAAAAAAATATAAATGAGTTGCTTTAGTTTTTAGCCATCCAAAGTGAAACATAATAAATTTTTCCATATTTATTTAAAACTAAAAAATTTTTATTTAATAAATTTTTTTAATAAATTAATATAAAATTTTAAAAATTCCTAAATATATAATATTAATCGAAAAGTCACAATAGTCACAATCAATATAGTTTCTTGTGCAAAAAGTAATTAAGAAGCTAAATATTACGACACACTGCTCATAAAAATATTTCTTGCCAAAAGTTGCCATTATTTTTTAATTTCTTCAACGAAAAAGTTAAAAGTTATTATTATTATTAATTATTATTATTTTTTAATAGTTTCACACAAAAATTACATTTTTTTATGAACAAGCGCTAATATAAAAAGCATCCCGAAAGCTAAAAAAACATACATAAACAAAACAGAGAGACAGTCAGAGAGCGACAGAAATGCTTTTTGGTAATATTTGCTGTCCCTTTCCCATTTCGCTAAATTCCGTGTCGCTTCTGTGTACTTTATGATTATTAGTAGAGCTTCTGTGACAGTTCGCGGGCTTATTAGAAATAAAATACAAAACTTATAAACTTTCGGGGCTAAATCTTAATAATAGATGCTTGCAAAAAAATTGTCTAGTGTAAATGTAGACGACAATATCAGTTAAAAATAATTTCTAGATAATTAAGACTGTATATTATACAGTGAATACAGATTAAAAATATTTCAAATTTCCCCTTTTTTATCATTTCCTACTTTATCACCAATTTTCGCCCTACATATCTGTTGCTTCTAACACATTTGCATTGCAAAACATTGTAACATTTTTTTCTCCCTCTAAATGAACGGTTAAGGCTGCTGTTTTCAGTCTCTTTCAAACATCTTTATTATCAATTTTGTTTACTCAGTTACTTGTAATCTAGACACAGTTTTAGAGATGTTAAAATAAATGATGGAAATCTGTATACTCGCGCGGAATTTAGATGCTGTGGAGGCTGAATCGCTTGATTACAAGACTCAAGAAGACGAAAAAGAGTTGTTTTTGGTTTAAGGATACCTAGAACTAATTGAATTCAAACGTTTCCGTAGAATCCATCTTTAAGAATTGAAGTGAATGAAGGCCAATGTTGCTGACTTGCATAAGAAATCATATTATGGGTGTACCATCAATCAGTTTAAATTTTAGCCATCGATTATTTCGAATCTAGAAATACTTATTTCATTCTGCCCTATCATAAAGTTCGGCAGATTACTACGACAACGGAAAAAATCGAAACTATTTTACATCGTTTGACATTACAATTATAAACAAAAGCTACAAAAACAATAAACTTGTTTACAAATTATCAGCATAAAAAAAATGATAAACTAGTAAGCAAAAAGATGCCAACAAATATCACCATACAAATTCAACAACAAACACTAAAATACAAGAATAAATGTAAACAACGATGTTAATATTTATCGAGATCTCGAGAAGACGAAGCCGTGAACGTCCGCTTTCAAGAACATTCATCAGCTGACGTCGGCACCAATATCCCCCGAGGGCATACATTCTCGGCTTTTTACACACTCAGGACGCTAACATCAACAATGTTTGCTAAAAAGAAGGTAAAATTGCATTAACTTGCTTGTCAGCTTCTAAAGAAGAAGTTCAAGTCGCTTTGTTTCAGGTTTCAATGATACACCCAAAAAATATTACAGCTGAATTCACTATTCACTATTCACAACAATAAGAAATTATCTCGATTTTTGGAAGAATATTTGTCAATTCAAATACGCAGCCTTTAAGGATTTGGCGCTGTACATTTTTTCCACATTTTCCACTACATATACGTATTATTAGGTTATTCTTGAAAATATTAGGTTACAATTGAAAACATTACTAACAATTTTCCTTTGGATTATACACATGTCTCTTAGAAATACAAATACATTTGTATCATGTTCTCTTTGTGCCGACGTCTGTTCATCAGACTGTTTACGTTGCTATATAAAAGACAAGGCAAATCAGGCAACAAGTCTGTATAAGTTCAGTCAGTCTTGTGTGAAGACGCGGTGCATTTGAAGGAAGTAATCGTGTTTTGAAGATCTCCTTTACAAAGATCTATAAAACAATTGTCTAGTAATTTTTATTGTGTATACAAAGGATATAAACAGAGGAATAACAAACAAAGCAATTGTTGTTGTTAGAACAAGTAGTGAACAGTGCTACACAGAATTGTGCGAACAATAAAGAATTTAATTAAAATTAAGTACAAACTTATTTTTATTTTATTTGCAACTTACGAGCTTTTGGTTTAAACGTTTTTAAAAAGGTAGAAATGTAACAATATTACCTCCGCTCAACGTAATAAATCGATTTACACTTGAGTAACGTTGGAATTTCTTGGACCAAAGAGAAACTGTCGATGTTGCAAAAAAAATATTTTTTTTTCGGATGAAGTCCATTTTTATCTTGGTGGGTATGTTAATAAGTAAAATTACCTTATTTGGGGCTCAGAAAACCCACACAAAAGAAGAAGTTACAGAAGCCAATGAACCACTACGAGTGACTGTTTGGTGCGGCTTGTAGAGCGAAGGCATCATTGACCAATATTTCTTTGAAAGGACGGTGAGGTCAATGAAGACACCTATCGTTAAATGATAACAAATTTTTTCTAACTGCTCTTCATAGTATTGGTGTGAACGATGTTTGGTTTCAACAAGATAGTGCAACTTGTCACACATCTCATGCCATAATCGATTTATTGCTTCAAACGTTTGACGGCCGTATAATTAGCATTAAAGGTGATGTCAATTGGCCGCCAAGAAGCTGCAATTTGACACCGTTGAACTATTTTATGTAGGACACCGTTAAGTGTCATGCCGACAAACCAGACACAATTGAGCATTCGAAGACCAACATTCATGATATGGTAATATACACTGCCGCTCATTTAAATAGGTTCACAATTTTATTCACATTAAAACTATATATTTTCGAAAAAATAATAAAGTAATTGGGGATGCAATATACACAAATAAAACAGAAAAAATTACAGCAGTAACAAATAACTAGATTTTTATAATTTTTTTTTTCAAAGTACTACGTTTTGGAACCTTACTTTTTTGGCTCATTTGAATAGATTCAACATCATTTATTCTGAAAATAACCAACAAGAAATACTTTTTATGTAACTTTTTTATTTTTAAAGATTTTTTATCATGTGTTAATGAAGATTTAATAATGTGTATATCCCCCCTTATTCGATATAACTTCAAAAATACGATTTGGAAGGGAGTTATAAAGTTTTTCTGTTAATGTTAAGGAAATTTCGGCCCATGATTTTTGTATTCCTTCAATTAAGGCTTCTTTATTTGCATATTGTCTGCCGGACTCATACACTTTGCGAGAAAGCAATCCCCAAATATTTTCTATAATATTCAGGTCAGGAGAGTATGGTGGCCACTCCACCGAACGTTCTCTGGCTGCGAATCCATTCTTTTACAACTCTTGCAGTGTGGATCGGGGCATTATCTTGTTGAAATGTCCATGGAATGGGTCCAAAGACTGTAGAAAAATGGGGATACGCCTTTTCAAGAACGGATTTGTAATTTTTCGTGTTCATTCTAGATGAAAGAAATTGAAGCTCACAAGTCCCATAGTATGAAATTGCCCCCCACACCATCACACTACCCTCACAGCTATGCAGACAGCTCAAAAAACGTTCTTCTTTCCGCAAATCATGGAAATAATAATTATAACCATCTGGACCTTCCAAATTGAACTTCTTTTCATCCGAAAAAACAATACGTTGCCATTCCTTGTTATAAGACATGAGTTCACGTGCAAACTGAAGTCGTTTTGCTTTACGAGTGGCATTTAGAGGTGGCTTTTTTTTAATTTTTAATCTTTTCAAATGCTTGGCACTACGTATAATACGTTTTACAGTAGCTAGACTTGCTGTAACACCTGTTTTTTGCTTAATTTTTGAGGCAAAATTACTGGAATTGGAGGCAGCTCTTATGATAGCTCTTCTGTCCGCTTTTGTTGTGACTCTATGCGTATGTCCTTTCATGTGTTTTCCGAAATTTTGACTTCGACCAATTTTTTTGCAATATTTCTGTTACTTAAGCCACATTCAATAAATGCCTTAATTTATGCCTTTTTCTTCTTCAGTTAACTGCTTTTTGCGTCCCATTTAAATTTTTTTTATTATTTTAAAATTGACAACCACAAATAAAATGAGAAATTTTATCTATTGTCAAAGGTAAACTGATTTTATTTTGAATGAACCTAATCAAGTGAGCTAAAATTTACATGTGCTTTTAATGTATTTTTACATAAAAGCAAAAAATAACAAAAACTCTTAATTTTACAGTTAATTTTTTTTTTTCTAAATTATTATTATACAAAAGGTCTCCCAATTCTAGCTTTAATAATTTGTTTTCTTAAATTATATTTTAAGAAAAACTGGAGTAGAAATGAAAAAATGTGTGAACCTAATCAAGTGAGCGGCAGTGTATATATCGTATTACATTTTTAACCAGAAAAATTGTTCGTCACAACAAAAAAATAAATTTAGCACAAGTTCAAAACGTTTTTTTATTGCATTTATAAATTACATAAAAAAACACATTTATTAATTTTATTGTTAATTTGCATACCTTAATTATAAATGAAACACTATATTCTATTTTTCATAAGTGATAAAGTTTTAGAAATTGCAGTTAACAGTTATGCATTCCAGTCCACATATATTTGACATTAAATTAAAATTTGGAGGACATAGTGGCCAATCCATTACTTCAACAACGATGCGTTCGTTCCAGAAATGGGTAGTTTGGATTTTCTCAAGGAAGCAATAAATAAGGCAGTGTATTCAAATGTTCCAAAGCCTAAATTAAATAATATGTGATTTTCCTACCTTACTCCCCATATGCTTAGTACTCCATCGTAAAGTTGCTACACAACTTCAAGACAGTATTTATAGGATCATTCGAAAAACAAAATTCCTTGCTTTTTTGTGAAAACAGAAAAAACGGGCCAAATAGGTTAGAGTGGATATTCTTAATCTTACTTTCTTATATTCTAGGGAGTGTGTATTATATTGCAACGCACAAATACAGAGTGAACGGAAAGTTTTAGATATTCTTCCTTTGTTTTATTACAAGGTACATTAACGCATTCCAAATATATTTTTAGAAATGTATGCTTAAAATTCATAAAATTGCTTACATAATATACAGTGAAATTGTTATGTTTAGAAGCAATAAGATTTAAAACATAAAACAATTAAAGAGTTAACAATTAACTAATTAAGAAACTGAATAAAAATAGAAAATTAATATAAGTATTAAATTTAAATATAAATAAAAATATTAAAAAGGTAAAAGTTAAAAAAAAATTATAAAGATGGCAAATATTTACATAAATATAATATTCTAATAAAGTAAAGAATAAATATTAGCCAATATAAACCTATAAAATAAAATCAAAAATTTATAAAAAATGAAATAACATGAGAGCATAATAAAGATAAAAAGAAAATTATTTATTAAGAGAACAATTTAAATAACTCCTTTTTGAACGCATTTGCATTGCCTAACTTTTGAATATAATTGGGTAGAGAATTCCAAAGACTTGTGGTGTGTATAAAAAATTTTCGCTGTGATAGAAGAGTTCTGTACCGTTGTTGAATAATCTTTATGCCCCGGTATGATCTAAAAAAAGTATTTTCACTTGCAGGGTGAAGTCTAATCAAACTAAAATCTCGACTTTTTAATGATTGAATAAACTTAGTAACGAATTTAATAAAATATGTCGACTTCAAAAAACTATTGTAATATCATTGTAAAATATACTTTAATAACAGCGATCAAAACTGCTAAACATCGCACTTTTTATTACAATTTTCAGTCACGATTGAGAGGCAACCTTGCCTTTCGATCTATTTGTACTGCCTTACATTATACCCGACAACTCCGCGATGTTTCTTTACAGATTTTTGTGTTCGTTTGTCCTCCTTCCTGTATATTCTCACGTTGTTGTTTGTGAACGTTTTTGTTGTGCGTGAATTTTTATTGCTGTCTGTTTTGTGTTGTTTGTTTATTATAAAACATGAATATATAACTTGAAACAATGCGAATATTAACAGTTACCTATGACTTACATATCATTACACTGTTCAATACATTTATATTCCTATTTTTAATTATTTACTTTAAAAATGTCAATCAAAGAAGTTGCATATTATTTTTTCTCTTTGAATATAGATTTTGTTAACTAAAAAAACGTGTGTTGTTTTTCTTCCACTGGGATGAATTCATAACATAGGTTATGGGCCCAGTTACCCGCAGTACAGTAAGAATTAAAAACTAGCCTTCTCCAGAAGAAAGTTCAGCTTTAGAATTGGAAGACGTTTATGAAAATTAAAATATTTGTTTTGAGAAAATGGCTAGACTTTATGCGATAGACAAATTTGACGAGAAAAACTACGATTAGTGGTCTGTCCAGATGCGTAGTATATTAATCCATTCGGATTTATGGAACGTCACTTCGGGACAAAAACCAAAGCCAAATTCAAACTCAGAGGAACGGATAAAAATGATATAATGTTGTTATGTGTAAAGTCGACGCAACTCAATAATATATATTAAAAGTTCTAAGACTTTCAGCGATGCATAGAAGAAGCTAGAAAGTATTAATAAACCAAAGGAACCTGCAATATAGACAAGGGATAAGCTGCCAAAATTTGATATTTTAAAGGTTAAGAAACTTGAAAGGCTATAGTCAAATCACCGCGAAGAACAACAAATTCAAGTTGAAAATGTATATACAGCATGTGGTCGGAAGTATAGAAATGTTGCTAAAAACAATAAATTTTATGAGAAAGCGAATAATACGAAAGGTAAACGAAATCGTAAATGTTTCATTTACGATAAACGGGGGCATTTGCAAATTCTTGTCAGCAAAAATTTAAATTTCCAGAAAATTCTTATCTTACGTACGCGATAACGATAAATCAATAAGAAAAACCATTGGTGTATTGATAGTGGCGCGACATCGCATATGTATAATAATCGCCAACTATTTACTTCAATTACAGAAAAAAAGTGAACCAATTTGTGCTCTGTGAAGCGAGAGGTGAAGTAAAAATAAAAACTGGTTTCTCTACTATCACTCTTAAGAAAACGATGTATGTACCATCACTACAAATCAATTTTTTTCTGTATGTTAGAGTATTGAAAATAATGCAGGGATTAAATTTACAAAAAATTTGGCTATTGTAAAAAACAAAAATGGTAAAACTATATCGATCAATGCAAACAAAATAAATAATCTTTATGTGTTCGAAAATATAGAATAAAGACAAAAAGAATTTAATTTTTCTTGTGTTGTTGAAATAATGAAATGGCATATAATGGTTCGGTCATGTAAATTTTTAAAATTTAAAAGATTTAACTAATAAATAAATTGTAAATGGAGTAGACAAAATTTAAATTACTGGTGATATTGCATTCTTACCATATATGAAAAGTTTAAAAAGTCAACGATTTTATTGGAAAATATTGTGGAGTTAATCCATACGGACAAACGAAATCTATTGGTGGTTCTCGTTACTTTCTAACTTTCGTTAATGACAAGTCGAGAATGATATTTGTATATTTTTTAAAGTATTTCAAAATATTGAAAACCAAACAGGAATGAAAATTACAACTTAAAGAAGCGACAACGGTCGGGAATATATAAATAAAGATTTTGACGAATTATTAAAAAAATAATGGAATACTGCATCAACATACTGTGCCTTATATGCCACAACAAAATGGTGTGGCGGAGCGGCTTAATCGCACTCTCTTTGAAATGGCCAGATGTATGCTGGTACATGCTGGAGTAGGCGTACAATTTTGGGCTGAGGCAATAGCTACAGCAGCTTATTTACGCAATTGATTGCCATCAAAACCTATTGAATATATTACTCTAAACGAGATATAGTTAAAGAGGATGCCAGTAATATGTCGTCTTTAAACATTTGTTTAGCCGTTACACTTGACAAAAATCAAAAGCGAAAATTCCAACCAAAAGGTTGATGAGACTGGTCAAGATGAGCAATCACTACAACAACTAAGAGCAGCAGAAGACTAGAAAAATAATAGCCAAAACAAAGCAGTGAATCATAATATAATTCGAAATAATTCAATCTTTTAAGCCAGGACGTCCAATGAAACAGTATAATATAATAAATTTATTGGATACAAATGAAGTTGAAATTCCAGGGACACTGAGTGGGGTTTGCAACAACAAATATTTAAAAGAGTGGTTGCTTGCTATAGATGATGAGTACAAATAGGCCAAAAGGCAATTGAATGTCGATGGGTATATGATGTCAAAACTGATAAAAACAATCAAATTCAAATGCAAAAGGCTGTAGCCAAACTTGAGGATTAAATTACACAGAAACGTTTTTACCCGTAATCAGATATGAAACAATAACACTGTTTCTTGCATTGGCTGTCAAATTTAAATTACATTTACATCAGTTGGATGTGACAACAGCATATCTGTGTCTATATAGTGAATTGGAAGAAGAATGCTATATAAAGCAACCTGAGGGCTATGTAAACGGAATATTGGAATCGTGTATTACGTTTAAATAAGGCAATGATAAAATAGAGAGTATCCTCAGGAAATTTGATTTTAAACCAAGTCAAAATGAACTTAAAAGACATTAATGAAAAGATAATTTTTATTGCGGTTTATGTTGATGATCTTATTATAGGTAGCCCATCAATTAGTAAATTAAAAGAAGTAAAATCAAAGCGGTCAAGTTGGTTGACAAGGGATAGATCTATTATTTCCTTTGTTGGGAAATTCAGCGTACAGGAGATACTGGTCCTATTGCTGTGAGCCAGTCGAAATACACAACATGAAAAATTTTCGTATTACGTCAAAACCCCTAGATCCAGGCTTCAAAATACAACCAAACGATGAGACATTAGCTAATTAATGTATATTGCGATTTCAGCGAGACCTGGTATAATGCATTCAGTAAGCAAACTGGCGCAACGCATTTACTTCGAAATTTATCAAAAACTTCAAACTACAAGCTACATTATGAAGACAATGACCAGCAGATTTTGGGCTACACTGACTCAGATTAAGGAGGCGATACATAGGACAGGAAATCGTACATAGAACATGTATTTCTGTTATGTAGTGGCACAGCGTTCTGGGAGTCGAAGAAGTAGCATATTGTGGCACTAAGTACAACTGAGGCTGAATATGTAGCACTTTCATCGTGCGCAATAGAGGCAATATTTTTGAAACGGCTTTTGGAGGAAATGGGTTATAATTCCATAGATTCCCCAATTATCATAAAAGGCAATAATTTGACACACCATATTAGAAGTGCTGTAAAGGAAAAACTTATTGAACTTAATTATATATCTACGAGTTGTAATTTTGCGGATTTACTAACTAAAAATCTTTCTAAAGAAAAACATAATCAGCATTTAAGAACAATGGGCATATACTAAATAGTAGATTGTGTAGAATTATTTATTTAACTATTAATATATTCGAATTGAAAGGAAGTGTTAAAACATGAATTTATAACTTGAAACAATTCGAATATAGTAACTGTTACCTATGACTTACGTATCATTACATTGTTCAATACCTTTATATTCCTATTTTTAATTATTTACTTTAAAAACTTCAAGCAAAGAAGTTGCTTATTATTTTTTCTCTTTGAATAAAGATTTTGTTAACTAATAAAAAAAACGTGTGTCGTTTATCTTCCACTGGGATAAATTCCTAACAGTTTATTGGTATTTTTATCTACGTAACAACATAATAATTTACAACGAAATTAACTTATTACAGACAAACACCAATAAAACACTAGTAGTGAAAATGTTCTATAAAAATTTGTTTGAAAGAAAAACAAACAAAATAAATAATTAAACTCCACTACAATACAACCCTTCAGTCACTGTTACAACCTAGCTTATCACACCACTTATGCTGTGTTGTTACCAAAAATCTACTGAGGAAGTCGCCGAAGAAATAGTTTTTGCATTATATTTTATTCGAGATAGGGTTGAACCACGGGCAATTTAACAATTATTTTGTGTTTTGGAATACATTAAATTGTATTTTAAAGTATGGTTAGTCACTATATTTATGTTCATGACTATGTTCGTAATCGTCATAATCTAGTAGGTGGGGTACTGGCTTAGTCGGCCTCCTCAGGTACAAGTTCTCGGTCAATGTTAAAATAAAAATTTTGTTTTAATTTATGTACCAGCCGTTCGTGCCAAGCCTTTTCGAATGCTCGGAAATGTCTATCAAAAGAGCAGAGCAACATTTCACTTTTTAATACAATTCTTATGACCTATACCAATCTGTATGTTTGTTCTATAGTACTGAGTTTCCTTCTGAAAATAAATTGGTGAAAGAATATGCGTCTACATTCATTTACAATTGTTATTAATTATTTTTGTTAGTAAACTTATGGCCCTGTATAATTCATCTTTCATATTATCCTTTCTAGACTAAAGAACCATTTTAGCTAGCGCTTCTTCCTATTCATGGGGGTAGTACTAAAGGCGTAAAATAGTATTGGCGATAAAGAAAAGTACCATAAGTCTCTTAACATCCCTGATCACACGTCACAATGAATAACTCGACACTGATATTACATATAGACCTCCTAACTATTTTGTAAGGATTGTCGTTTCTGCTCTGAGCTCTGAGTTGCTGTCATTCTCTTCTAGCTCTTCTTTTTTCGGACACCATTCTATTCACGTCTGCTGAGAAAATTATATTACATCGAATTAGTTGCTTGCTAGAAATTGCAAGATGAGCAGTCTGTATAGCAAGTGCTGAGATATTTCTTCAGTTTAAGTCCAGTGAAGCCTCATCAAGTGAATAACATACGAAATTTTCTGAATGTCGGAAAACCAGTATATTGGTTACCCAATCGGTAAGACTTGATTACAAAATTTTTCTCGTTGTTAACGCTGATGCTAAATGCTTGAAGCTAATCTTTACAATGTCCACACAATACATGATTTAGAAATTAAGATTGAATTCTTATCATTTCTTGCGTTAAACTGATGATATTAGCCATTTAATTTACATTTTATCTATTGTAGCTTCAAGACAACTGCAGTTAAAGTAGGAGCTTTAGTGGTATCAGTTTCTTTAAAACATTACTCCTGCCAACGGGTTGCTTGTGACAGTGGAAAACATCAACATTTTTAAGTAATATTTAAAAAAACGCCGAGAAATTTAATTTACAGCACGGTAATTACCGGAAACTTTCAACCCGTGACGTGAGAAAATGGTTTGCGAATAATGCACTGCAGTCCCCAGACCTAACTTCCTTCGATCATTTATTAAAAGAATTAGACGGAATACTTCGAAAACCAAAGATATCAAGCGTTTTTGGAAGAATGGAATAAAATGGGCTAAAGACAGTTGTAAAACAAGACAAATTACCAAGAAAATACTAATTAAGCTTCCAAATAATTTTATTGTTTTCATAACAATGGATGTTATAGTTTTGTCGTTCAGAAAAATTCTATTATTTTGAATATTAATTGTTATTGTTTTGTTTATGAAAAGAATTTGTTCAAGTTTACTTGTTATTTTATGAAACTATAAATCCGGTAATCATTATGTATTAATAAAATATTTATTTTGGATTACGTAATAATTTTAACTTTATATTAAATACGGCTTGCGCCTTAATATAAGTTTCTAGTAGTAGTTGTGTTGAAGTATTTTCTTACTACTGCTTAATAAAAACGCAATGTTTTTACATAGTGCATTAAAATTTAATATTTACTACAGATGGACATGATGTAGGTCATTATTTAAGGATTTCGTCGAAGAAGTTGTCATAAAAGCAGACATTTTTCGTTTCAGCTTTTTTTTTTCTTGATAGGCCCTTATATTAAAAAAAATAATAGATTATAATCAGACGTCGGCACAAGAAGAACATGATAAAAATGTGAGTGCATTTGTAAGAGGCATATGTTAACCCAGAGGAAAATTGTTAATAATGTTTGTAAGTGTAACCTAATATTTTCAAGTGAAGCCTAATAATATGTATATGTAGTGGAAAATATAGAAAAAATTTACAGCGACAAATCCCTAAGGCAGTGTATTTAACTTGACAAATATTCTTCCAAAAATAGAGATTATTTTTCATTGTTATTAGTAAATCTCAATGAATGTTAGTGAATCATACTGAAATATTTCTTTGGGTGTATAATTGAAACCTGAAAAAAAGCGACACGAACATCCTTTAAAAGCCGACAAGCAACTGAATGCTTTTTTATTGTCTTTTCTATGAACATTGTTGATGTTCGTGTCCTATGTTTGTAAGAAGCCGAAGATGTTCAACCCCCGAAAGCTATTAGTGCAAAAAGATTGAAAAACACGAATAACGTTGAAACTTGTATGCATGTGTGAACACCCCATACGTTAATATACCGCATACATGCTAAATAAATAACACAAAAGTTTATTTTATTTTCATCAATTATAATTAAAAAGAGGAATCACACACAAAAAATAAATAACAATTATAACAAAGGCAAAGACCAGAACCTTCGCCTACGAGAACATTCATCAGACAGTTTACGTCGCTATATAAAAATCAAGGTAAAGCATGCAGAGTCGGAGTAGAAGCTCAGTCAGTCTTGTGTGAAGACGCGTTGCTTGTGAAGTAAGCGATCGTGGTTTGACGATCTCCGTTACAATGATCTACAGAGCAATTGTGTAATAAAGGGCATAAACAGAGGAATAACAAATAAGGCAATTGTTGTCGTTACAGTTGTGAACAGTGGAACACAAAATTGTGCGATAAATAAAGGATTTAATTAAAATTAAACACAAATTTATTTTTATTTTTATTTGTAATCTACGAGCTCATATTTCAAACGTTTTTAAAAGGTAAAAACGTAACACTATAAAACAAATGTTGACAATCTGAAAGTACATTCTCTTTTGAAGAGACTGACACTTCGTTTGATAAAATTGGACAGAAATTACCGTAGTTATTATTTAAAGAGTATAACAACTGAGACATATTTTTTGTATGTATATGCTGCCTTATCAAATGAACTTTAAGTTTAAAATATTCAAAATTTTTTATGGATCTTGGGTGTATAGCTGAGAATTTGCTCTTTGCACGTTTAAACGACTTCAGATAGTCTAATATTTGCGATTTGCGCAAATATTATTATTTCGCTTTGCGCAAACATTAGTCAACTTCCGGTGGTTGGTCCAACGGAAAAAGGGCACATTTTCCATTAAACGCTTAAGATCTATCAAAAAGTTTTAAAATTTTTAACTTAAAGTTCATTTGATAAGACAGCATATTCAAAATACAAGGCTCACCTGGTATATTCTTTAAATAATAACTACTGTAATTGTCCGATTTTATCAAACGTCCGATTGTCCGATTTTATCAAACGAAATATCAATCTAAATAAATAAAACTTCACTTTTTTCAACAAAAAAGGATAAATTTTGTTATTTTATTCCTTTTTGACTCAACCAAAATTATGATGATTTTATTACTTCACTCATATAAAACTAAGAAAAATTATAGAAATAATGATAAATGTAGAGAGAAGATAAAAACAATGTAAATATTGAGAAAAAGTGATTGTAAATAACGCAACAGTTGTCCAAATTGAAACAGAAGTTATGATCTTATTTACTTATATATAACAGCCATTGCAGATTAACATTTTTTCAACCAAATTAAAACGTTTATTATTGATTAAGAAAAATCGTCAAAACTAACAAATATCAATATGCCTATTCAAAAATAAAAAAAAAATTTACAAAAAAAATTTTCTGGTAACTACAGAAAATTAACAAAATATTTTATTTAAAAATGTTTTGTGTGATGACCTTCTTGGCCAAATTTATAATTGTATATTGTTTTTATAAAAGCCTACAAATGTTGTAATGGATTAAGTCTGGGCTTTGTTGAAGGCAAAATTTATTTTTATTACAAAGTAGCCACAGATTTATTAAAGTCGATCAAATGTCTGCAAAAGTTAATTTCAGAGACCACAAATTAATTAGTCCCAAATCTGAATTCCCTTTTTCTGGCAATAAACAAGTCTAGATGTTCACTCGACTGTAAATATCTTAATGACCCGTTATTTAAAAATACATTGAACATGTCACTCATACAAACGATTTTGGAAAATGGATCAATAATACGAAACGCTGTTTACCAAAAATCACTGTACTGGAATTGAATCAATACGAAATCAATTTTTACCCGTATAATCTACTTACTTACTCTGTCCGAGTAGCAGTTAATAAGCTACATATCAACTCTAAAGAGCCACAAAAACTTTATAAACGACCTATTTATTATGGAGATTATTAATACTTATATCTGTTCATGACATTTAATGAATGAAATTTCAATCAACGTTCCTTAATATACATCCCAGAATTTCATTTCGCTATCAGCTAAAAGTTGGTAGAGCTAATTTGTTTTTGATTTTACATTGAATTTCATTTTGGTTAAAAAATATTAACATTATTGCCTAAAACTCGTAACAAATTATTATTTTATTCTGTATAATATTGTATTTGTTGTCATTGAATATAGGTAGATACATTAATGTTTTTATTAATGTACTGTGGCAGGTCATAGAATGATAGCAGATCCCACTGCCATGACAGATTTATAACGCCCTGTGTAAACACATATAAGTGATTTGCTCTTTGCCAGGAGACGACCCTGTGTTTGTTCAATTAGTTGCGGAAATAATTTTCGAAAAATAACATAAAAATCTTAACGGCTTATGTTCTCTAAAATTTGAAGTTTTAAGAAAAAAAACCTCTTAAAGTGTATAGCATATTTTGCTTAACATTAGCCCTAAAATAAAATTTTAATATGTAATGCCATACAATCACAAAAAAATTCTAACTATTATGAGCGATGTGACTTTAGCAGAAACGAACGAGAGGAAAGTATTTCGGCCAAGTTATAGCAGTTTGGCATCTGTAGTTTTAGTTCTAAATTTAAAATAGTTATTTTCGCCTTCATTTTTAACTGACATTACTGACATTACATTATAATTACAGATAACTATTATTGGCCAAATGATTTCATATGGACTCTTCTCGATACAAAAAATTTTCAGCATTTATAAACTATTATGCATACGTGGGAATGAGAAAGAATCATTCTCTTCTTTTTCATTTCGGCGTAGGAATACGAAATACAATTAGCATCCCTGCATACGAATCTACATACATAATGTGTGCTTTTGTATTAATTGTAAATATTAATACACCAATACAAACTTTATACCATGCTTACGCATCTATTTATAATATATGATAACGCTAATATCGTGCTAAGTGCCTATTGGCAGCCAACAAGCAATCGTGTAATTGAAAACTATGTAAATAAACTAAAGCCGTAAAATAAGTAATCAAAATAAAAAAATAAAAAATACAATAACAATAAAAAAAGATATCAACTGTGTATACATCTATAATGAATAGGCCACGCCTAATTCTTGCCACCAATCATAGAAGGCGATGAACAGCGTATAATGATACTGAAATTGGGGTGTTTTTGTATAGTGATATTTGCTCTTTCTGACATCATGGCTTGTCATACTTCTCCTTACATGATTGTTTCGCTTCTTGCATACTCTCTCTCGCTCGATCAACCTCTATTTCTCTCTGCCATTTTATTTGTCGATGGCATAAAGTCGCTTGATAAGGTAGTCAGTTCTAAAGTCATTTGTTAATTCCATATTAACTTATTTTCTCTGCTCTATAAACCCTTGGCTACCTCATTACCAATGTCGCAAGTGTATATAAACAAATATATTTATATGGATGGATGTACACGCACATTGCAATATTCATAAGGTAGTTGGAGAAAAATTTTTAAAAGATAAACAGCAAAATTCTTTAGTCCTATATATCAATGAAAATTAATTGTTAAAAAGTTAGAACGATATAACCAATGCTGAAATATTTCGTAGCCACGACAATAATGGCAACAAATAATAAATTTTTGCCGAATTAAGTATGTGCGTGGCAGTGTGTATTATCAGAGTTATCGTTTTAATTACATTTGCTTCATTTTTTGTAACAGTTTTTATTTAAATATGGTTTGTATGATAATGTTCATACTTATGTATGTATGTTCACATGTAGTCCATACACTGTATTTTTCATGTTACTTCAATCTTAAAAGAATTGGTTTTATACGCTCTTCTATTGGTCCACAGGCAATTCCATTTATCTGACGGCGTGAATCACTGCTGATCCACATATGTTTATAATTTTATTTCGAACCAAACTGGAAAGAGACAAAGTGGTAATATGCGAACATCTTGTCATCTCGTGCTCACAGTCCCTAAGACGTGTTAATTACTTTTCTTTTTAATATTTTAATAAAGCGTTAATATTATATTCCTGCGAGATAAATTAATTTTAGAAGAATTTTTAAGCAATAGAATACTACCTACTACCAACAAAATCAAAAAATTTATTCGGCATAATCGCGAGTCTCGAAAAAATGCGTATTTGAGTGTGTATCTATGTATTTATGGACAACAAATTTTATAGAAGAAGCAGCACTTTAGTATTTTTTCAGAACTTTTCCATTTCAAAAATACCGCAGTCCCCCGAGGCGCTTTCTGTACTTTTTTATTTTTACATATTTTATATCTTGAGCTTTTCAGCTATTAATGCATTAGCAACATGTAACGCTAAAGGTAGAATTAGGCTTTAGCTCCGTTAGTTCGCGAAATTTAGGTTCTTTTTTAGAATACGAAAAGCAATGAGAATGCTTTCCGAACAGTAATATGCGTCGACGTTTGATTAAACGCGACTTTTAGGTTTTGTTACGTTCCGAATCAGTTTTTTTGTTTTGTATACGAGAACCACGCAGTCGTTAGTTTTTCTGTTCCGTTCCTTACGTATATTAAATATAAATAAATAAATAGTCCAGTAGGTATTGTGCCGGCCTGCTAGATTTGATTCCACGGTTGAAACCTCATATCAGACGTCTCCAACAAAAGAAATTATGAACAAATGTTATTTCGGCGACAGCCTTCTAGCAAAAACTCTGAGTTAATAAAATTTTCTTGAAAAGTTGCTCAAAAATTTGTAGTTCGGAGTCGACTCTAAACTGTAGGTTCCGTCACTTACATACATATGTATAAAATTAACACACAAAATACGTGGTGTGAGAAACTAAGTCGTAATTCTGACTGAAGGGTTGTAATGCCCAATTATGTATGTATATGTATAACCCAGAGGAAAATTGTTAGTATTATTTTCAAGTGTAACCTAATAATATGTATATGTGATGAAAAATATGGAAAAAAATGTACAGCGCCAAATCCCTAAAAACTATCTTGACAAATATTTTTCATTGTTATTAGTGAATCTCATTGGAAAATAGTGAATGCTACTGTAATATTTTTTTGGGTGTATCAATAAACCCCTTTAAAAGCTGACAAGCGACTGAATGGAATTTTACGTTACTTTTAACGAACATTGTTGACGTTCGTTTCCTATGTGTGTAAAAAGCCTAAGATGTTCAGCCCCGGGTGCTGATGGTGCCGACGTCTGCTTATATCCAATAAGCCAACACTCTATCTCCTACAATACGATGACTTAATATATATATATATAATATATACATATATGTTATATATATATACATATATGTATATGTATATATATATAACATATATGATATACATAGGTACACCAATTTTTATTTTATTAAATTTTAACTTTATTTTCGTTGTATTCTTCTTTGGGTTTATAAAGGATTAATGTTTATTTTATTTTCATTTCTTATATAGGAAATATATTCAATTAAGCAAGATTGAGTAAAAAATAATAATAAAGGCCAATCATACATACATTCGTGAACAAACCTCTAGATACCCTCAATATTTCTACAAAACCTCGAAAGCCAATAATTTTTTAAAAAACTAATGCAGATTTTTAGAAAACTAAGAAATGTTATAAAATCAAAACCAAAAAAGCAGTGTACAAACAGATTAAGAAACTAACAAGTGGGTTTTTGTTTAGTCTTCTGTGCGATGTTAGATCTTACTGATTTATCAACAAACGCTTTAGCCAACTTTAAGATATCTGTCGTTGGGTTTTCCAGCACTCCCTAAAGAATTAATCTGAAGTTTCTACCAACAAGCTTCCTTTGGCCTCTACCATGAGTTTTGTTTTCTACTGCACTATTGTTATGTTAATTCCTTATACACATTAGTTTTGATAAATTTATTAATTTAACAACCAAATTGTTCTTCTTAAACCCTTTGTTAATATTATTTTTTTACTTTATGTACTTAACTAATACCTACATTATGTTTTATAATTAATTTGGCAATTCACACAAGCCCTTGTATCGTTGTATTGAGTGTATTGTTGGACGAATATACAAGAGTACATACTTGTTCTTGATAATTTTCGTATAAGCATCCCATGCACTTATAAACATGTTTCTATATGTTTTTAAAAGTTGTATTGGTTTCGTGCTACCAATTTATGTGAATGCCAGTAATCAAGAAGAAGAATAAAAATGCAATATATATTCTATGTAACTTGACTCAACAATTAACATTTCAAAATTATATTGTTCACACAGAAAATTTATTAATTTACTTTTTTCCATAATATTTTTCATTTTGTTGCTTGATAATCAAATTATGAATACTGGTTTTATCGCTTTTTGAAGTCTAGAATACGAAGTTCACACCATAACATTGAGCGTTCACAAACAAAAAGTGTATTCAGTACAACACACACGATACAAAGTCGTATTAGCCAAATGTGATTAAGCAGTATTTTTCAAGGGTATAATATGAAAATGGGACTTATTACCACTATCAATAATTGTTGTATATTCATTTTTGTCAGTGCATATTTTCGTTTTTAAAACTCTAAATGTAGAATATATTTTGGGGGTATTTATTTCCTATAAAAAGTCACCCTATAATTATTATTATTTGTTGTTTTAATTACATTCGCCACACCCATTTTTTAACTTTTCTTAAGATAATAATATTGAATATCGTAAAATTTTTAACTGAATAAACTTTTATGCAACATGTTTCGTTGCATAAAGTCTTCATCGTCTGACGAAGAAGTGGCGGAGGCACGTAACATTCAATATAATATTAAAAAGTTTGTAGATGAAACTATTAATGTGTTTAAAGATAAAGCTTAGCTTTAGCTAATCAGTTGTCTCGAATTTTGGACAGGGTTTCTTCGTAAAAAGACCATATTTTGTAGTTTTTCTCTCACGTATAATACCCGAATGAAATTTTAGAATTTCTTTTCATCCCCAACAGCTTGAACTAAGTACAGTCGAACCTGGTTAATTGCAAATGTAAAAAAGCGGCAATTAAATGAAATTTTTACTTAAGTGACTTTCAGATCCACATTTTAATTCAAATTTATTTTATAAAATTAAATTTCGTTTATATATAAAAAGTATACTCTTAAGTGTGCAGGTATGTACATTATGGAATAAAACTGATTCGACGCTATATCTTTTTTGTATAATAATAATAATTGCAGTTAAACGGAGTTCTCTTTATATAAAATTGTGATTTTACCAACAAAATCTCTTTCATTTAAGCAGTTTTGCAATAGACTGGATTTAATTTTAAGCGAAGTAGAATTCCTATAAAATAATAGAAAATGGAAGAAAAAAATATTTGTTTGTACTTATAATTTAATATAATTTATACTTAATTTTTGCATTTAAATGGTGTACTTTTATCCGATCTCCACTGTAAATCAAACTGATCACTCCAATTTAGAGCTTTGCTTAAAACATTCGGCTTAATGTAATATAATCCACACAATTTGTATATCTACCTTTCTTTTCAATATTTTGTTCTACGTGAGTTATCATAACTATTGTTCGGAAAACTATATCACATTAGAAAATGATCAGCACTGTCTGGTGTAAACACAAACTTAATCTTGTTGGATATTTTCAACGAAAGATGACAAATAAAGAAAAAAATATAATAGTAAGTTTTAAAAACAATAAGAATACGCTTGGATGGTGGTTTAATAACTTATAGTGCAGTTCAATGCCTTACGACAATATGTTAAATTAACGATATTAAAAAAACCTTGTTAATAGACTTATTTAGTTACAGTAAATAGTTCTGGATACGTAAACTTAAATTGTCAGCGTTAAATTGTACCAGCGTCAAAGTTGTGAAAATCAATGTCAGAAGGCTTCCTTATCTTTAGTCTGAGCTTTATACCAAATAATTTGATAGATTATTTGATCTTTATGCCTAGATCGCTTTCCAAATCGGTGTTACTTATACATATATCATGGAGTATTTATGATGCTGCAAATCACTTTATTGAAAAGTTTGTTTTTAATATTGAGTTTTGATTTTTTTCCTATTAGCCAATATTGTTTTCTCCACTTCAATCGCAATTCGAATATATTTGAAAACGACACTAGTATGTTGTACATATTTTATGGAGATGTTCTTCTTTATAAAGTCCACACGCAAAAACTTTGAAGTATTTCGTTTTATACACACTGAATTATAAGCAATGTGTGTAAACAAAATACATTCCTTAACCCTAAAGAAACTACCCTTTTATCTGTCAATTCCATGTGAATCAAGGCCAAAAAGAAAGCCAAAGCCAAAATTTATTTTTTGAAAATCTTAAATTTTTTGCATATTGAAGATTTAATGTGTATAAATTGAGGGATGACTTTTTATTGTACGGGTAACATTTTGTGAAAACGAGTTCCTAGAAATACGGCCTAATGAAGTGCATCGTCTATGTCCCAACTTTAAAAATGAATTTAGTTCAATTTTTATCACAAATCTCCACAGAAAAAATTATATTTCAAGCACACACCGCAGCAATTCACAACAATTCCTACTCAGAGAATATATTTGTATTAAAAATTATTGATATAATGATATAATTAAATTTTAATTAACAAAAAAGTTTGTTAATTTCTTGTTGTTTTATAACGAAAATAATTCAGTTGACTTTATAATTATGAAACATTGAATAATGGATTATGTAACAAATATTGTACAATAAAAGTAATAAAGTTTATAAATATTATAATTTCTAGAAGTGCATGAAGAGATAAATAAATCTTCAAAAGGAACCTAATCGGTTAAAGTTTTATTTTAAGAGATATTTCGAAAATAGAAATCACCTTATAAATGTGAAACGTATTACAGTCAAAGAAAAAATGTACATACACCACTGTAAATTACAAAAGATGTTATAGCGTTTCTAAAGGCATTTACAATTAAGAATGTTTGGAGAAAAAGTGAATTATTTTTTTTTATTTATTTATTTACT
>QOCX01000665.1:51514-68099 GCA_005959815.1 Sarcophaga bullata | reverse complement strand
GCTTATGAAATAAGAGTAATCTGGCAGCACTGTTCAATTGTTTCGGAACAAATTAGATCTCTTCATCTCTCTCTCAAAAAAAGAGAAGTTGTAAACCAGGGGGTTACCAATATTTTTTTGGTTGTATAGTAGTGAGGAAGTGAGAGAAAATAAGTTGAGTTTATTTAGCGTCAAAGAAAAGTGTTAGTAATATGCTATTTTGATTTTCATTTCATCAACATGCATAAAGTTATACATCTTTGCCTCAAAAATTAGGGAATGTTTTTTAGATATTTGGTGGGAGCTATTTTGGTTCATAAATTTCCTAACGTACTAATACAAATCTTTTGATTTTTTCAAAAAAATTGCTTTATGTCTACAAAAACGCTGTTCCCTTTCCATATCATTGAAATGTCTTAAAATGTCATTTAAGGACATAAAAGAATTATATATTAATAGAACCATTTTTAAAAGATTTAATATTTAAAGTATTTTTGAGTGTAAACCTGGAAAAAATGTTATAACTTCCGCCAACATTTGCACTCGCCGCAGTCTGATCTGTGACTAAATAAAGGAGCACAAGAAATGTGTGTGAATTCTCTCAGCACAATTGTGCTATGAAATGGTAATCCCTGCTGTAAACTCCATATAAAAATATTGTTTCGAAACAAAAACCATGGGTGAATCCAGCTTTACATACTTGTGAAAATAAACATCATGTTAAACATGTATATAAACATTGTTCTCCGATATGTTGCCAGTGTCTCCTTTCAATTAATTGCATTTCATCGAATGTAATATATTTTTTTTATTAATATTCGGCCAGCCAATTAGAAATGTTGCCACTGAATGACCGAATATTTAACATGCAACCCTGATTGACTGTAAAATTCCTATGGCTTATATTCTATCCAATTAGAATCTTCTCAGAAACTCATCTATGCTTCAACCATATGTGGAAAGTCCTCTTTCTTGACATCTTGCATCGCAATCAAACCATACAAGCCAGAAGAAGTTATAAAAATTATGAAAATATAGAAGAAGTGTAAATACACCAGCTATTTTTTAATTAAGTTAAAAACATTTAACTATAAAATTGTAGTGCTTTTGTTACTTTATTAAAGTTACTTTATAGAAGAATTATTTTCTGTATAGTAACTTTGAAATTCATATACATGTATAAATTTTTTTTGTAAGTAATGTTAATTAATATAATTTTGTTAGAATTTTGAAAAACTACGCAAAAAAACGTAACCTTGCGGGAGGTTATATATCACGTGCCTTTGCCTATTAAGGGCACATGCACGTCGGAATTTTTTTCGAAACAAAAGAAATTTGCGAGACTAACGGTATCATAACCTTAAGGGAAGTTGACCGTTAGGGTAACGTCATCTCTTAGCTCCAGACACTGCTTTTATTTGAACCAACTATGCTATAGACCGACAGAGTGATCAACAGTCTATATAGATTTTTGTCAACCTCATCTATACCTAACCTCATCTCTAACCAACATCATCTGTAACAACATCAACTTCTCCTTTTAAGAGTATGTTTAATTCTAAGAGGTATCCGTATACACGGTTTTATTTGTATGCAAGAATCATAATACAATATACTCCCCTCAATTAAAGACACCAGCATCGACTCGAAGAGGACTCATTGTCATCGCTGCTGCAAAAGTTCAATGTTACTATTTTAATTTTTGAGTGTAAAATATGTTGCATATATCTAGATGTCTAGACTATTTTTTTCTTTGTTACATATTCATTATATATAAATGTCATCCATGTAAAAGGTTATTAATGAACAGATCCCACAAATAAATCGTCGTTTTTGGATTACGATTATAAAAAAGATCAAAAGAAAAATTAAAGGAAGGACTGTTCATCAATAATATAATAACTCTACCAATTATGAAGTAAAACCCCGTTGATAATTTTTTTCGCTTAAATGTTCTGTTATTAATATACTTCGAGTCACATTATTTATATTATTACTTCTTTAAGGTTTGTATATATTTTCACTCATAAGAAATTAATTAACCAAATAATGTAAATTTAATATGTATTGCGTTCAGAGTTATGATTGAAAATATATATTTATCAATTTGTATTAATATTTAATATTTCATTTATATATACCTATATATAATTTATAATTTATAGTAAAGTGAAGTTATTTATAATATATGTTTTCCCGTTTTCTTATTTAATTATTCCTTTTGAAATAAGTTAAATTAAATGAATTTTATCGCTCGTGTATATATTAATAAAGTATTAATGAAGTATATAATGAATTCAGAAGAATAGTGGAACAGTCATGTCAATTCTCTTATATGAATTAATTGTAATAGGCTGGTTAAATGTAGGGATCCTACTAACAAATTACGCTCGTAGGATATAGGCTTAGGGAGGGTTAATAGGCATAGTGCCTTAGAAACATCAAAGAAACCTATTTAGTGAGTAAAAATAATTAATACCTTTTCATATCCAAAATTAGAAGTATAGGAGATTTGATTTGTTTGATCTATACTATTCAGGACCACTTAGAGTAAAGATAATAAAAAAAGGAAGTTTTTATAAAACTACTTTGTAATGCAACAGAGGCGGCTAAATTACGTCACGAACCCCCATCCGACTGCTAGCTAACAATTATAGGCTCCCGCAGACGTACTTTAGTCCGATCCTTTACCAATAGATTTACGCCTTGTTTGTGTATATCATTGAACTACAGTGACATCTTTTGTTGTGTACATTACAATTTCTTCGCCTATGTTTCATATGGAACTGAAGCCAACAGATATAAAATTGAAACATCTATACCTCGGAATATATTTCGCCGAATAATTGCCATTTAAGAACTAAATAAATGATTACTACTGGTTTGATATCTTAACACAAGAGTTTAGAGATATTCATGGAACGAATGAATGCGATAAAATCAAATAAATTTTTTCTAAAGAAAAGCAGTAACTGTGGTGGTAATCTCATAGCGAAATGGGGAGGATGCTCAGTGTCAACTGCTCTAGCATGGTTTCTAGGCGGGTTAGTAAATTGACTTCGGTCAATTTTCTTCTAATAGTTCAGATAATTTTTACTAACAATCATCCCAGTCAAATCTCATGGAAGTGTCAGTTGCTGATGCTTTAAAGATTGACACTACAATAGCTAAATTGGTGCAGTCAATAAAAAGCTTTATGATTATTAATATCACCATCCGCAAACATATAGATTAAATTAAATAACATTTGAAGTCGAGAAACCTTTAAAATACCTGGTTACAATATAAAATGTAAGCACTTTTAAAAATTCTTGGAGAACAGTGCTTATAAACGGAAATTCTTGTATCGAAATCCCCCATATTAGACGTGAAATGCATTTTTTACAAATCTTGTTATATCCGGGAAAGACCGTATATGATTGTAAGGAAATTCAGTTATTCTGATATAGTCAAAAGTTAAACTTCATATTTTAAAAATAAAGGCCTCCTCAGAGCCAAAACTGGCAGCAATTTGGACACACTAAGTCTGACTGTAGACTGTCAGCAGTCTGTGTCCGATGTGGAGACATCCATTAGAGCGTAAAGTTCCCTTATCCCTCAACTGATATATCCTTCAGCAATTGATGCAGCTGTGGCCTAAAGTGCACATCAAATTACTGCGGACGCGAGGTATTCCTACGACTTAAGGAAAAACAGTATCAGGTTTCAAATTTCCCTGCAAATTTTCTTGGAACAAAACAATTGCCTTCTTAGTTTGCACAGGCTCTAAAGGAAAGCATGTTGGTGCCTAAATTGGGTTTTAAAAATAATATTGGGAACTTAGTTGAAACCGTGAATAATTTTATGGCTAATATGTAGAACATGTTGGGGCAAATGATGCAAAACCAAAATATGTTAATGCAAATTATGTTAAACGAGAAATGACTACCTTGAGAATATGTTCCTGGAATACTAGCATACTGATGTCCTGCTGGATTTAAAATTGCAGGTTATTGGACCTCCGATACCAAACATCCGAGTGGTAGAGCATTTGGAGGATCAGCAATTCTTGTACATAACGACGTTAAGCACTTTTTAATACCAGAGTATAAAAGGAAAGACATCAAAAACGAAATATGAAAAAAAAAATTTCTTCGGCGACTTCCTCTCGGCAGATTTCTGGCAAAAACTCTGAGAGTAAATAAAATTGCCATGAAAAGTTTCTCAAAAAAATCTGTCATTCGGAGTCGACTTTAAACTGTAGGTCCCGCCTCTCATGTATAAAATTAGCACACACAACATAAGTGGTGTGAGAAGCTAGGACGTAATCCTGACTGAAGGGTTGTAATGGCCAATTATGTATGTGTTATGTATGTATAAAAGGAAACACATCCAGGCCACTTTAATAAATCTACCTGATAATGGAACTACCATTTCAGCGGTGTATTTTCCTTCTAAATATAATATTCGTAAAGATTATTTTATTGAATATTTTAAAACCCTCGAGTCTTCTTTCTGCAAGAGGAAGACAAATGATAAACCAAGCATTTCAATACGAAATCAAATCTCTATTCCGTTTTTCCATGTTAGTATGAATCGAATCAAATCAAAATTAGGCGCTTGTTTACTTATTAAAAACAAAGCATCAAATTTGGGAAGAAATATAATAATTAAAATTGGAATGATGATGGAATATGAATAGCTGTTTTATTAAATCTTTTTTTTTTGATAATTAATTATTAGAACTATTTATAAAAAGTACGAATATCTTGTGCCCAACAAAACCCGGAAAAACTCAACTTTCATACTTGATACCATTTGTAAGTGTAAGTATTTTTAAGGAGAGTACGGTTGTAGTGCTGACCAGATCTATTCTTGAGTCTAAGAACTTTTCTATTAATTTAGTTGAGGCAGTTCTTCTTCCAAAATACCATGCTGATTTTACAAGAGAATTATAATCTATGAGAATTTCCCAATAAATCAACGTATTTCAGCTTAATTTGCACTAATTGTGCTTCTAAATGAAATTTCTAAGAGGTTGATCACTTTTCAAAACTAGAACATTTTGTGTTATATTTTATTGAATTAATTTGTTTTAGGTAAATATATTAAATTCAATAAATTTCGTTAATTGGCTTTTATATTTTAAATTTTATTAAATTAGTTTTACTTTTATATTAAGTTGAATTAATTCAATTTTTTTTATTAATTTTTAATAACGGTATTTTCATTTACTATATGAATGATAATGATATTGTAAAAATTTTGCTAAGGACCATTATTACAACTTGCCGTTAACTAAAGAGAGGATTTTAACTGGCAGATAACTTGTTTTTCGTTATTATTCGTGGCCATCATCATCCTACCGGTAACTTTTAAAGTTAATTTTATGCCTAATCTTGCCATATTATCCAATATTTTCAATATGGCAACTTGTAATATAAACAAAATGAGCAAATACAAGAAAAAAAAAAGAAGCCAGTCGTTGTCACTGCGTTTAAAAAAAAACTTGTTTAAGTGAACAGTTTTAGCATTGCTCCGATGTGTTAACTTTATTTTATCTGTAAGTTGTAATAACGAAAATAAGTTAAAGGTAACCTTACAGTTCCCTTTAGCTAAAAGTACCTTTAACTAACCCAAGTTTAACGGCAAGTTGTAATATTGGCCCTAAGAATAATAAAAATGATAAATATAAATGTACAAACTATGTTAGCTATTATAAACACTGCTAAGTTCATTTGCTGCTGTATTTTTAATTGTGGAATTTATACGTTTAGGCATTTGTTCAGATGCTGCTATTTAAGTTATCTATTTGTATTACGTTTGAAACGTAGAGAAAAGCGAATGATAAATGGTAAGATTGTGAAACTCTGGTGCGAACAAAATTGACTGACTGCCTTTCGATTGCTTAAATTTTGGATTGGCATCGTGGACCTGGCTGGAATTACTACGGCATTCGCCTTGATGAACGTCTGATTTCGAAATTTAGAATTGAATTTTTTCTTTCCAGTTTATTTAATTCACTATAAAAATGAACTAACAATTATTATATCAAATCTTAAAACTAATAACAATAATTAAGACCCACGAGCTAGTGCTACCTTCTCTAGATACTTATCAGAACATTTCGCGATTTACTCTCTAACCGTGTTTACGTTTAGGTCCTTGTGTACGTTCGAATTTTTTATATATCAAGGGTAGTTCGTCAGCAGTTGCAGAATTTTATTTTGGCGCCTTTGTATTCTATTAATGTTTAAAGATGAGGCAGTGCCCCATAGCTGTATTTCGTAGCACCAGATTGGTTTTAATATTGCATTATATAGAAGGAGCTTGCAGTTCAAGCTAAGGACCGAGTTTCTATTAATTAGCCAACTTAACTGCATCACTTTTAATTTAATCTGTGCTAACTTAGCGTCTATGTGATTCTTCCATGGTAGTCGTAACCCCCGTAAACTGACGTATTATTTGGTTGTTATATGAGTACATTTTTGTTCCCTGACCTTTATTATTCATTGCTTTAACCAAGCTTCCAGCTGCACTATATGGTCTTGCAAATACCGAGATGCTTCCTGCGAGTCTTCATCGATGCTTAGGATGGCTGTGACATCAGCGAGGTAAGGGTACTGCTGCATGTTGGCATATCGAAGGTATATATTAAATGTAATAAAAAACCTGAGATGCTTTCTTGAGGTACACCGGCCTTAGTAGCCTGGGGTTCGCTTACACAATCACCTTTCTTCTTTTTCGATCAGTGGGCCAATAGGTTGGTTTACCACATGAAATAACCTTCAATCCCGATTTTGGTATCGCATCAAACAAAATACGACCCTTAGGGCTTATAAGGCGCGATCTGCCAAGACTCGGGGTCCCAGTGATTGAAAAAGCTTTCAATACTGTTCCGCAGAAATGGAATATCTGGCTGGAAAGTAACCCGCTGAAATCACCAAATTGTGTTGGAGATCCTGGATACGAATGTAGTGACCTGAAGAGAGTCTTCAGAAAATTCGCGTCTTAATTAGTATCGCGGTGATTCCACATGATCTACCCCCCGGGTCTTTAGTATCGTAAAGGGTATATCAGTTAATTTTGGAGAAACTTCTTGCTGTTAAATGTGTTTCAGAGACTAGCATAATATCTATTTGTTTGTTTTTTAAAAAATATTCCACATCATTCTTATGTAGGCGGATGCCCTTTGCGTTCCAAAAACAGATTTTTTGACTGTTAATGGTTTATTAACGATGAATCAGTAGCAGTATCATTTACTGCATCCTCATTATTTTCTTCATCATGTTGGTCATAGGTTGGGAAAATTGAGTTATAGGTTGCTCATTGCATTTGGGAAGTTGCCTGTTGTCTGCACCAGATTGTCTAGGGTAGATTATACCTGACTAAAATTAAATTCCAGGTATTCATGCTTTTGGCTGAAGACTTGGAATAGGTACTGATTTAGATCCAACTGTCTCATTAGTTATTGTTGTTTTTAGGATATCAGCGTAAGAAAACTGGTTGCTGACAGGTATTGAGACCAGGGGTTTTTCAGTGCTCGTTGGTTTCGGTTGAACTTGCACTATTACAGGTTTACGGGCCGCAGCTTGTTTCACAAAGATAAAAATAGGAGAACCACGATAGTTTGCTGTGTAGTTAACTCCGCAGTTACTGCACTTCTTGTCCTTTAAATCTTCTCTTGACTTGTCACACATGGCTGATTTATGCAGTTCTCCGCAAACAACGTAAACTGAGGGTGGTTGCATTAAGCCTTGGTATGTCCTTGGTCCTATTTGCTTGTGAGGCTCTTCTACTGTTATTCTGCGATGAAGCAAATATCTTAAATTATAGTGGATGGACTTAAAGTTTTTCAATCTCATGTCCCTGGGTTCCAGTTCTATTCGAAACATTGGTTGGGGAACCATCTCATTATTTTTAATAATCCATACTTTTTTCACTAGAAATGCTTTGTCTTTTAAGCTTACTTCATCAAGAGACCCTCAGGAGTCTATTCCTTTGATTACCATCTGAAGACTTTTTGCACTTTTTGATTGATATGTATAAAATTTTTATTGTTTTATTCGAGGTCAGTAACTATTTTGCAGAAATCATTTTCATAAGTTACCTGAATGTTAATTTCATATAGGTTACCTCGTTTTATTTTAGTAACATAAAAAGAGTTCTCCCCCAAGACTGACAAGACACGTATTACTGTCGTTTGTATTTGATTGCCTCAAGAATATTGGAGGGGGCTTAAGTGATTTGGATTTGGGAGCTTCAGTAGATTCCATTGTATCATCCACCAGTATAGTAAAACTAATCCACGGAAGCCATATTAGTGGAGTTCGAGCTCCTTTCCATTTTTAACATTGTGACGTACATGTCCATTCCTACTTGGGTAGGAAGGAGTAGGTATTGATGGACTGACAGTAGTCGCCTCCATATTAATATTGTTTGTGCTGGGTTTTTTCAGCATTTGGGTCGCTAATAATGTAGCGTATACGTTTTGCCGGCTTCGATGTCAAGTAACGCTAAGCATTAATTTTTTGTTCATATTAACTGTTTCACATTCTTTGGAAGTAATGATCACGCAATCATTGGCACTTGCGCTTGGCACACTCATTAATTAGGTTAAAGGCCTTTATTTTTTTTATTTATTTGTTTGGTGTGTGTCTATATACAGTTAGTTTTTCAGAACTTTATTAAGTTGTAGTTGTTTTTTTAATTTTTTTATTTCAATCGCTTTAAAAACAATAATAATATCACCTATTACAATACTTGTAGTAAAGCACCTATTGCAAATATTTCTTTAATTTGCCGACTGAATGTCCGTATACTTTAAGTGTCGCAATTCGAATGAATTGAATTGAATTAACCTAAATTAAATTGAAATGGTTCGAAATATATTGGCAATTACTAATTACACCCATACCTCGCTTTGCGTTGTTTTGTTTTGCGTTTTTTCGAATTTACGTCCCTGCTGAATTAGTACTAATTTTTACAGTGTTTCGTTAATTTTTCGAAGTTGCGTTGTTTTGGGTTCGAGTTTTAATTTTTTTTTAAATTTTTTTCTTCTAAAATATGGCACGACTTTTGTTTCTAATAATAACAAACTTTCATTGCAATATATCAGGTTGCTTATGTAAAACGTTTATTTAGCGTCAAATGGAAAAATTGCATGGATTTAATATTCGCCTCGTATTTTTAGGTATAAGAATAATTTTCATTGTAAAACATTTTGCGCGAAACACTTAAATCAGGAATTATAGAAAAAATTAGTTATTCCTAACTATTGCGATCAGAGTGTCCAACTCCATATGTTTAGAGTAACAAGTCTTTGTAGGGAATCTAACCCATGACCTTCGCACTAAAAGGCTAGCACACTACCAAAGGCACTCAGCAAGGTATATACTTATATATTAGGTTAAAAATGTATAAATTTAAAATCTTTTTTTAAACTTTGGAGTCATTAGAGGCATATTTAACTAAAATAAAAGAATATTAAAAGTCACTTTTCATTTTTGCAATCAAATAGAGACATTTTTATGCTCTAATATCATTTCAGAAATTCGAATATTAGTTTGCAGTTTTTGGCATTGGCTCACTTCTTATTGCGTATAGTCAATATTATTCAATAAAAGACTTTAACACAAACAAGGTGTCATAATATTATATTTTCTAATATTGCCCAAGAACAGGAAAAATCACCCTGAATGCCGAAATGATTACCAGAATTACCGTCAGTTCTATCATACATGATGAATAAAGAGCTCACGTGATTAATAACTTCGTTGTCTCTATTCATGTGTGCATGCTTTTCATGTTTAAATGATTTGTAAAAATTTTTTGAACCTTGATTCATATAAAGCCCTAAAAACACTTTACAAAACAATTTTTATCTCAATTTTCTTACACCTGAACCTAATTATTGTTGCTGTTACAAAAAGGTTTGCTTTAATTTTATCAATAAAAAATTTGTGTAAAAAAAGGAAAATACAAATAAAAGAAAAAAAAAATAATTATATTTCTTTCTCATCCTACATTTAGTTAGTCTTCAATCAGATTTTTAGCTAAAACTATATTTAAATATCTTATCCATTTTTAAAAAGCTATTTATATTTGATCATCACAAGGAATATATACAAATTTCTGAGCTAATTATAGAAACAGCGAATTTAGAAACATTTATATGTCTAAGAAGAAGCTGCAATGTCGCTGTCTCTTAGTCAAATATGGCCAAGGTAGCGTAGAATGCAATTTCTTTAGACCTTCTCCAATATCTGTTTGGCTTGGAGGCACTTTGAGTATCATCGTTGTATTCCTACCTAAAATCTGTAAGCATCTGTATTTTTTCTTTTTTGTGCGGCAGAAACCCTTCTCGTGCACAAAGTAGTACAGTGTTTAAGAGGTGATTTGAACAGTAGAAATTCTCAATACACTTCCTTGCTGTGAAGTTTTCACAAACTCACTTTCCGATAGCTTCTCAATATTACCAAGAACATTTAGTTTCAAGTGGTATATCGGTAGATATAGAAATAAGGGTAGCTTAAAGAGAAAATCATAGATTTTAACAGCACATGGAATGCACAAAACTGCTCAGATATCTTTCACTTCCACTGATGTTTGGGTGAGAAATTATGTCGAGAGGAGTAATACGTAGATTGACTGTCTAAGGACCTTCTTTATAACAAATGTATGCATTAGCACGGCCGATTTGTTACTCTAACTCCACTAGACCCTAGGTTTCGGGGTCAAACAAAAATTTTGTCAGGCTCAATCCGATAGTATAGATAAAATCAATAACAACGAGTTTATAGAGTTGCATCGTATAGCAAACGTAATTATTCGCTTGATATTTATTGTACTTTACTACCAAGAGTGGAAGAAACGTTTTTCTCAGTATATCGATGATTCTCAAACACTAGATAAGACTCGGAAAGAAGGCATAAAACTTAATATATTCGCTTGCAAATCTAAACTGCATGCCATTTCTTTTATGAGTGTTTATAGTTGTAACAGATAACAAAATTTCAACTGCTAATAGTTTTGAATGAGAAAAAAAAAATATTTGAATTATATTGAGATAGATATTAAGTGGGACCATAGGAAATGATACCATACAGATACTACATATAATTGTGGCCATAAAAATTTACGAGATCCACAAGTTGTGCTTTATGATAAACTGAGAGTATCACAAGAATCTTCGTGCTGTCAATGTGCAACACTCTACCAATCACGAATCATTGGCTGTTGGCACCGACTGCATTATATTGAACCTAAGTTTGTTCAATATAATATAATGGAGTATGCTACTTGGAGAAACCTCCGTCATACCCACATTTTTGTATCTACGGACGCGAACTCTTCGCGTTGTGATTGAATGAATAAGAACAAACTAAACATAATATAGGCATAACAATAGTGCCAGATATGTTTATGGTCGTAAATATTTACTTTTTTACTTAATTGGTCATTACAACCCTTTAGGTAGGATTAAGCCCTTGGTTCTCGCACTTCTTAGGATAACTGAATACTCATACAAAATTTATAATATGTTTCTGAAAATTTGTTAAAATGTCGTACTGATATTTAAGATACTAACAGGATTAGTGAAAAAGTAATAAAATTCGATCATCACAATAAAATAGTTTTTTCCTTTATATTGAGCACAGTCTTGATGTTTAAATGAATAATGAATAATCTGATTAATTCTGATCAATATGTCTATATATATATATGTATAAAGACATACATATATAATAATATTTACACATAGAATCCGAAAAGGAACATAAATAATTACTAGTAATAAAGAAATACTGCGACGACTCTTAAATTACGCTGCTGGTATTTTGAATTACGGAATAAACAAATTTCCAATCAATAAATACACTTTGACGTAAATGGTGCATGTTTTGTTGCAAAAGTTAAACAAAAACTTATAAAATGTGGTACATGCTCCCCAATATACTAAACTGAAGTTATTCTGTATAGTGCGCACGCACATAAAGGCCTTTTTACGGACTCAAGCAAAAATTCTTTACGGATGGTATTAGACTTAAATTATGTTCAATTTCGTCGAACTTGGTAAAATGATCGAAAAGAAGAGCTTATGGTCCAGATGTTTATCTAAAATTGAACTAAAATTCATCCTAGTATTAGCGGCTGTTTTGTTAAAAGATAGAATTTCTACTAATCCATCAAGTGCTCAGTAACATTAAAAGTTTAACGAAGCGTGTACTATATTTTGCTCATAAGAACTTTCTATTTTTCAAATATATTCTAATTTTTCCATATTTTCGCCGGCCACAATGTTTCTCTATTTCCATTTAAGGAGCTATTGGTTCAATGCAAAATAATCTATATCGTAAAAATGAAATTCAGTAAATTAATAAATCCCCGTAGGCCCCGTATTCGGTAGTGTATTGGTTTATTAGATATCAGGCCAGGGTTCAAACCGCAGTAAATAAAATAAAGTAAATGAAATTTGCCAGGAAAAGTATAAAATTAGCATACACAATATATAAATAAAAAATATATATTTATTTAAATATATAATATATGTATATATATAATAATGATATATATATATATATAATATATCACAATTGGTCATTACAACCCCACAGCCAGGCTTGCAACCTATATGTAATAAACTAATATTAAAATTTTAAATTCAGTCACTTACATTAAATTCATTGCTAATTGACTTCTTTGTCTAGTTAAATAATGGTTGAATGTAGTACCAGATCAACCAAACTAATTATTGAAGAAGTAGCGGAGGCCTGGTCGAAAGCTGGAATTTGTCCATAGTTGCTAGCATTTTGCCATCAATAAATTAAATCCTACCACGATATTTAGTCATTACTGGAGAAGATTTGACTTTTTTGATTTTTTTTTTGTCCATTGCATAACTTACTTCAACATCATTGGCTTATGACTCATCAGCTTTTATTTGACAATGAATTTTTCTTACATCAACTATGTTGATCTTTGTGGACAACTTTTCAATAAGTTTTCAAAATTGATAATAATATCAGTAAAAAAAAATTGTTAGATAATTAAAATTGTATTTTATAGAATGAATTATGTTTCTCTAATTAATATTTATAAAAAGTAGCATAAAAAGAACTAATTGTGTATTTCTTCCTAATATTGGATAATATTGGAGACATTGATCCCCAATACGGACCAGAAGTCACCGACGGTTTGGGCTTAAAAAATGAATACCGCATTTATAACAACAAACCTTATAGTTTAGACAGCGAAGAATTAACAAACCATAAATATTCCATACATACTGCGATCAGTCTAATACATATTAGATTAATTTAAATTTATTCATATTATATGTGCACTTATTCGACTGTAATTCTGCTACGCCTATTTCGGAGAAACTCTCAAACCACAACAACAATTCACATTTTCATATAACTGGTTTCCTTTTCCGTCTTTACCGAAAAATATGCATTTTAGCTGATGATAATTTCTTTCACTCTATGAAAGCAATCATTATGTAATCGAAATAGTTTTTATAGCATTACTGTTAAATCAGTACCATTAGACACATTAGACACATCTACCACAATGGAAAAACAAAGATTATGAATTAATTGTACAATATACGGCGTAGGGCTGTAAATAAGATTTTATTCTTAAATTAAAAACGAAATGCACTGGTACGTTATCATGTGAAAGATTTATCACTTTATATGCTTGTTGCAACTTACCCCGACTGAAATTACTAACGAGTTCGTTCAACAAAGGTTGACTTGTTACTTAGAATAGAGTAGTTTTACTAAGCGACAGCTTTGAGTGCAAGCCACAAATCGAATGTCTTAAAATATATATATTTTTTTTGACAGTTTTCTTTCAAACATTCTATGGGAAGCTTATTTTCATGAAAAACTTCTCAAATTAATAGTACGACATCGATTTTAAAATGTTGAGCCACACATGTCGCGTTTGAGGCTAGGACGTGTCCATGACCACTGGGGTATAATGTCCCCATGAAATAAAAAGATATGTGTCTTTATTGTTATGTATGTTTTATGTACATACATAAATTGTGCATACATTTATTGTCTGTACATACATATATTGAATGTTAATTACTTAGAAAGCTATGAAAAAATTTTCCTCAAATTTTTTTGTTTATTATCATTCTGTAAGGAAATTAATTACTATGCGCCTACGAAATCATGTAAATAGTTAAAATCTTAATTTTTTGCAGGAGGTATTGTAGACCTGAAGAGCTTGAGGATGTAAAATTGTTTTCGTGTTTTTAAATGAAAGTAAAAAATGTTGTTACGATGTGAACAGTACTGTACTTATTGAGTATATACTGAGAACTTATTGAGTATCTAATTATAGAACTTAGCAAAATCAAATTATGGTGAATGTATTCACAATATACAAATACAATATATAAAAACTAAAATAGTATGTTTACTTCATTATTAAACTCAAAGACATAAATTTATATTCAGTACATTGCAATCAAACTATATTTTTTGTTTCATAAATATGTCTGCAAATATATGTTCAATATTAAGAAACTACAATGTGCTTTACATGGTTTGTTGGGTTAGTCATGCAGAGGTACTCAGGAATTTCTATAAGCACAATATAAAAGAGATGAAGTTGAATTTCATGAGAGTTACTGCGGAAGCGTTTTTGAATGGCGACGAAACGTCTTTCGACTTAAACAATTTTCTGAATAACGATGGTAATCGCCAAAGTTACTGACTATCGCTGTCGGCTGCTCGGATTCCAAAAAGGAACATCAATGAAATGCTAAGGTGTTGGTTGCCGACTAAAATAGCCAATTATGTTTTGATCGTTTTGGATTGTTCTTTCCTGATGATGCGGCAAGCGAAATAATGTGTTCCTTCATAGAATATAAATACACTCTTATTTATAAGTCTCTTGTTTGTTGTATTATTGCACCTCTTGTTGGTGTTGTCGATGCATGATGATTATTGTTGATGTTGGTTGGTCTTGTTCTTATGGTGTGAATTTAATGACATGGTTTGTTGTCTTTGGACTGTTGCTACAATATCATCACTTAACTTAAAACACTCCAAAGAAATCATCATACACACTAAACATATGTATGCTGGTTTGATTGCTTGCTACGTACGTACGTATGTGAGCATTCACGTATTTCATAGTGTTTTTTATAAGATGAACCACGAGTTGGTTACTTTATGCAGAGGATTGCAAAATATCTATCTTTCACACAAACCTGTATCGTTTGTAAATATTCACGTATTTGGACATAAGAATATATGATTATATATATACATTTATACCTAAATACCTATATACATAGTTTTTACTTTAATATTTTAGCGGCTAGTTAACAGAAAATCATAAAGATCCCAATAGTGTGTATTTGTGGTAGCCCTTTAACGATTTATAATCACTGAAAATTTAAAATATTAATGAGGGTGTGTAAATCAGTACGGATGTGTGAGCAGATAAATACCGATTCATGTATATGCATACAAACATGTAGATACGTGGCTGACTGCATAAACTTTTTCGGTTCATTTTGACGTTTGAACATAAGGTTCGTATTTTAGAAATTGCAATGCTTAAGCAAGCCTTTTTAGAAAATGTAAATTCTTTAGTTAAGTTTTACGAGATAATATACAATCGGGAAAATTAATAAGAAGTTAGTTGCAACTAAAAAATATATGAAATACAACATAAAAGTTTTCCAAATTGTACTCAAAATAAAAAAATCCGATAAGTTTCTTTTGTAATATTTAATAAAAATTTAAGTAATTGTGAATATCTTCCTGATTATTTCAAATATTTTTGTATAAATGTATTGAATTGAAAATTTTAAAGCAATGAAAAATATTGCATTCAACATCGTACTGAATAAATAAATTCAACTGTTCAGCCAGCACATTTACTTCTTTCACTTTTAGCTTAATATACTTTATGGATTGAAGTATAACATAATATTTAAGCTATGTCGAGATAGTTGTGGCAGAAAAAAGTGATATTTCTTTTACTTGTGTGGTATACAATTTGTTATTTAAATTTGTGAAACATTTATAAGGTTACCTGTTTTCCATAATCCTCAACACGAGTCAGTAGCTTCATTGAATATCAATTTGTTTAAATATCAATTTGTCAAAAGCATAACCTATATATTGCGTATATATTCCCTCAAATTCTATAATTTTTGGTTGGTATACTTTAAAAATTCTGATAATTTGTAGATTGCATCCACATAATCTGTTGTTAGACCCGTTCTGTCAATAAATTCTTCATGGGTGTCCAAGAATTCTTCGTCCCAGGTTCCTCTCAGAGAACGTAGTCTGTATCGCAATTTGGAACCAATAGTTTGTGCTCATCTGAAATACCATTATATTTGTGGCCCGGCTAAATAACCACCTATCCCAGGGCTTAAGCCCTCGCATCGCGACTCATTCGAAGAAAATTATATATGCACAATGGACAGCAAAATTTAGGTATCCCAATGAATTTTACTAACTTAATAAATTTTAAGCAATAATATGTAAAAATAATTGAGATATTTTTATTTATTTTATTAATATATTTCTAAAGGGCGGGCCATTTAAAAGTTTAAATTTAAAAATGCAATAAAACAAAAACGGTT